>BOPP01000156.1:1584164-1596218 GCA_017312745.1 Gryllus bimaculatus
ACCCCCCGCGCTGCCCCCGCGTCGCCCCTCGCAGCCTCTTTGCTAAAATGCGACCTGTCGCGGCCATCGCCGGCTCCTTTATCACGGGCCGCGCGCGCCTCGCACTAAATAATTCCTCGCGCGAGTAAGTGCGAGAGGCGAGAGGCGAGATTGAGGAGTGGGCGGATGAGGCATCTCGCAGCGCTGGCGCCTCTTCTCGCTCGCGTGTTTACGCACTCGGAATGCGTTTCAAACAAGCAAGTTACATCACTAATCAGTGCCACTCTTCTTCCGAAAATGCCTTTCTCCGTGCATAGCAGAATATTCCAAGTAGTTTTTGCAGTTGACACACACGATTGGCTATCAATGTCATTTAATTGTTCTAATGTAAGGGGACGTCTTTGGGATTTAATCATTTTTAACCCAATTCTTCCCGAGATACTGCATTAATCACATATTTTGGTTTTAAACGTTCTATATAACTCGTGTAAAATCTACTGATTTAGGAAGAGCTGAAATGGGGATGCAATCTAAGAATCCTATTGGAGAAAAAGACATTTTGGAAAAACGATATATTATTACATATTACCGCTCCAAAATAAATGTATTTGTTTAGAATATCTTCTACCCGCCTCGTGTATACATTTTATTTTTACGTTTCTTAATCACGGGGCGTGATATGAAGGAAAATAGTTCAACTTTATTGTTTTGTTAATGTCTGTAGGATTTCATTTTCCCTGTTTTAAAACCTGTTTGGAATATCGACTACAGACAGCGCATAAAATTTATAACCTCGTGTTACAATTATGTGTCGTTTACTTTAACAATGTCAGAAAAACACAAATAAATTTCAGCAAACAAAGTTGTTGTTGGTACTCAACATAATGTAACCAGAGACAACTTCAATTCCGCCTCGCTCTTGTGATTTCATTGTCAAATGAAATGTGTTTTTGTTGTTATGCGTTTAATTCAATTTAAACTGTGTACAATGATTTTTTTATAATGAAAATCTTCCTATTACTCATAATAATTTCAATTACGTTAGTTAACATAACCATACATTAATTACAAACTATAATGAAACCAGGCTGAAACAAAGGAAAGTACTTGTTCTCTTCAGTTTCATTATAAAGAGAGTGTCCTGTTGTTTCCCATTCTACCAATGAAAATATAATTCCGTAATTCAATGTTTACTACCACACTGAAAAGTGAGATACATTATTTTACAGCTTCGTAGAAGATACACGAATTGTCGTTATTTCCCTTAAGATACATCTGTATAATGTAGAACATAATTCTGGAATGTATTACTACTAAACTGACCTTTATATTTTGTATTACAGAAAATTTTTATTACAAAACAATATCATATTTCACAAAGTAATTCATGACGCCCACTGCACACAAACTTTGTAATTTATTTCCATAATTAAAAAGCTCATTGCTTTCGAGTTTATGACTAAAGACGTAGATAAAAACAACCGCTACAACATTGTTTCAGAATTAAACATTTTTATTAAACATTTAATTAAACAAGGTAAAATACGTGGTACTAGAAGACACAGTATATTTCATAGATCAAGACATTTTAATTAATTTTCTGTACTAATGGTAGTATAAAGTCAAGAATTACAGGAGCAAGGTTTACCAAATAAATATAAAATACTACAGGTCTCATGCTTCGCCTGCCATTGATCAAATAAATAGCTCATTAATTACTCCTCATGCAATATAAATAATATCTCTTCGCAGCCCAAAATAACGCTCAGGCGTCGGTTAAAATCCTCTAACATCAATCTATTTTCCATATTGGACCCCGTGACGCCGGTCGCAAAGCACGTGCGTAAATTCCGGCTTCTGAGCGGTTGGGGGCGGGGGAGGGGGAAGGCAGTTATCGCGGGCTGCGCGTCAACGACGGCCGCCGCGTCGCTCGATGATAAACTCTGTGCGGCCGGACGAATGCGCGCAGACTCATCCCACTCGCCGCCCCGCGTCGCGCCCACAGACTAGAGCGGCTCCACCCCACACGGCTCCTCGGCGCACTGGCAACCGGCCCCTGGAACTCAATTCAAAAACTCTCCTCCACATTTTGAACTTCCCCGGCTCTAAATAATCTCCCCGATTCACCCTGAAACGCCCCGATTCACCCTGAAACGCCCCGACCCACCCAGAAACGCCCCGACCCACCCAGAAACGCCCCGACCCACCCAGAAACGCCCCGACCCACCTTGAAACGCGCCGCTTCGTCCGCCACGAATCTCTTCTGCTTACTCTCACTTCGAACTTCCTTCCAAAACATAATCTCTCCAGTACGCCTACCTTCCTTTAAAGCTGACCCTCGCTCCCGCCCCAATCTCTTCATGTCATATATCCGTGCTAAACCGTCCCCGCCTCGCATCCCACCGTGCCTCACTCACACCCCTCTCTCCGCCCTCCCTCGTATCCATCACCGCCCCACGCACAGCCGCCGGTCCGTTGGCTGCCCGCCGCGCTGGCGGTATCGCGCGGCTGTTGCGAAAAGTGCGCGGCCGGGCGGCAGTGGGCGGCTGTCGTCGTGGTGTCGCCAGGGCCGTTCGCTGGACGGCTGGGCGGGGCGAAGGGCGGGACACCGCACCGATAAGCGCTGACGGGCTTGTATCACGGCCGTCGCGCCCTCGTTTCCATATCCCTGCTCACGGCTCGCTGCTCTTTCACCTACTGCCCTGCCTCCCTTCAGCCCCTTTCCCTCTCTTTTACGCCAGTCTTCCCAGCGTCAGACTTTCGTTTCCATTACCCTGCTTCCTTACAGTGCTTTAACCCGGTATATTTTGTCTCCTCCTTACATTTACTTCTTTATCTAAAATTCTAAATTATTTCCATCAGTTTTCTCGCCAGTCTTCACCTATTTTGTACTGTTTGTGATGGTTCCTCAATTTATTGTGTACGATGGTTTTACTCGAATTCCTTTGACTCGCCTCCCTTTCTCTTGTTTTACTATTGTATCCCGCTGCGTCTCTTTCACTCTCATTTACAGGGTTTTCGCCATTCTTTCCTACTTCGTACTTTCGTTCCTATAACCCTGTTTGCTTACGACCCTGTACTCAGAATGATTTTGTTCGTGTTCTTACATATACCTATTTAACTGGAATTCTAAATTATTTTTATGAACTTTTGCACCAATTTTCGCACATTTGTATCCTCACATGAATTACTGTATACGAACATTTCTTGCGTTTCTTTGACTCGACTCTTTTTCTGTTTTGAGGTTTTATTCTGCTGTTACATCCCTACTATTATTTTCATACTTGCTTCTTGGAATTGTTTGATATGTATTTGACCACTTGAATTTTCTGTCATTCTCTTTCTAATCTGTTTATCCTTTTTCACTTTACCTTTTTTACTTCGAAACTCCTAATAATCATGTACCATTAATTGTGAATCACGGCTACATCTCTAATACGCTTTGAGTCTCATTTTCTGCTTTCCGTTGTCGCCTCACGTCATTGGCACTTATTACACTTCACAATGACAAACCATTCATTACTCTTTCTGCCTCTACTGTTCAATAAAAAAATAATCATAATCTCCTGCATTATTCAGTCATTTCAATTGCTCCAGATTGGCAGCTATCCATTTGCCTGCAACTAAAGCAAGCCTTCCTATAACTAACTTTATGCCAACACATTGTAAGGCACATTTTATCTACAAGCTGTATTAGAACCCAGTTTCCTTCAGTTTTCTAGTTTTTTTATTGCCATGAATCTCACCCTCGTTTCTGATACAGCATTATTATCGACACTATTACGTCTCATCTCAAATACTCATTTTTTAAACATTTCATTCCCTACTTCTAATTCTCGATTACTTGATCATTGCCTCAAGCAAAATAATTATTGTCCCATCAACTCTTCTCTTATAAATTACTATGTAATTTCCGTTCTGTAACACACGTATCTCTAGCGCAATCCCTCCACCATCATTTCGTTGCCGCCCGCGCAGTCCGCTTCGCTCGCGGAGCTCCCACACTTCGCTCCCCCACCCCTCTGCCTGGCGCCAGCGCTGCGTGCGCCCCGCAGGTTTATCTCCGGCCGGGGGGAGGGGGATGGGCAGTGCGTCCGGCGAACGGCCATCAGAGAACGGAGGGGGAGGGGCCAGAGGACGGGAGAGAAGGAGAGAGGGAGGGGAAGAGAAAAAGAGGAGGAAGAGAGAGGAGAGAGGGGCAAAGAGAAGGAGTGGGTCAGAGAGAGACGGTCAGAGAGAGAGGGGGTCAGATAGAGAGGGGGTCAGAGAGAGGATCAGAGAGAGAGGGTCAGAGAGGGAGGGTCAGAGAGGGAGGGTCAGAGAGGGAGGGTCAGAGAGAGAGGGTCAGAGAGGGAGGGTCAGAGAGGGAGGGTCAGAGAGAGATAGGGGCAGAGACATATAGGGGCAGAGACATATAGGGGCAGAGACATATAGGGGCAGAGACATATAGGGGCAGAGAGAGAGGCAGAGAGAGGGGCAGAGAAAGAGAGGGAGAGAGGCAGGGAGCGAGGTACTCAGGGAGGGAGTCAGGAGGGAGAGAGGGTGGTAGGGGGAGGGAGTCATGGTAGGAGGGAGACATGGAGGGAGGGAGTCATGGAGAGAGAGGGAAGTAGTCATAGAGCGAGGGAGGGAGAATTGGAGGAATGGAGGCAGCGAGGGAGGAATCAGAGAGTTGGTGTGGCAGGGATGGAGGGAGGCTTGGAATATGAGCTTTCGGTGGGAGAGAGGGAAGACACAGGAAAGGAGGACGGAGGGAGGGTAGACGGAATCAAAGCAGTTTGAGGAAAGAGAGAGAGAGAGAAGGGCGGGGGGAAAGAAGGCAGGAAGGGCGCTATTGGGCTCAGTGCAGAGCGAGGGCGGCGCGAGGCCGAACGTGGCGTGCGGCGCGGCGGAGGCAGCGAGAGCGATGCCCTGAACGACGCGACCGACGACGCCCTGAAAGGAAAGCGAAACAGTGACGGAGGGGGCGCGCGAGGCCATCGACACTTGCGACGGAGATAACGGCGCCGATGAGCGTTGACGGGTGCGGTGACAGACGATACGCCAGCTGAACGGCCACCAGCGGAATTGGCAAGAACAGGACGGAAAGGAGAGGTCAGATCAATGCGCGGACACATCCACAGAGCTGTGTGCACGCGTGCGCCGCGAGATGAGGCGTACAGGCTAGGGCTGAGCGAGAGCGGGGCGCGGAGAATTTGTGCGGAGAGCGAGAGATCTCTGCGGGAGACCGATGGGAGCCAGACAGTGAATTGCGGGGGTTCTTCATTCGAGGAGTCAAATGGGTTTTTGCGAGTACGGCGAAGCACGTAAGTTAGGAAGATCAGTGACAAAGCGAGTAGGGGTAGCAGTAAAAACATGGAATGTAAGCAGGGCTGGAGGCCGTAGCTCAGAGGGATGGTTATGGTTGCGTGGCGGCAGGGGCGGCAACGGCGCCGATGGCCGAGCCGCAGGCAGCGCGTCGTGCAATAGCTCGACGTGGCGGTGGCGTGCCGAAGATTACGAGGTCGTTACCAACCGCAGGCGAAGGGCGGGGGTGAGGAGGGGTGGTCCGTGTGCCGCGTGAAATAAGGCGACGGCGCGCACGGAGCGTGCCAACAGAGATTTTCCCCTACGTCCGCCGGCGGCGGCCCCGCCCCCCGCCCCTCGCCCCTCCCTTGCCCAATGCCTTGTTTCGCCCTAGACCCCACCCTGCCCCTCATCACGTTCTCCATCTCATTCGACCAGCTGCCCACCCCGCGTCCCGACCCGCCCACACCAACATCTCCGCGCCTTGCGTCTCTCTCTTTCTCTGTCTCTCTCGAACACACACATACACAGTCTCCTCTCCCTAACTCCCCCACCCCATCGGCGGCAGCCAGCTCTCACATCGAGTGCATCAACAGGGTTTCTTTTATCGGAATGGTACTCTCTATATATTTTTCTTCGGGAGCTTTGCTCCTTTCGCTTGAGCAGCCTCTATTCCGAGTTATGGCTTTCGCTTTTTTCTACTTTGAAACCCACACTGAATCATGTTCCGGTATTTGTTTTGTTACAGCATATTGAAGAAAGTAAATCAAAAAGGTTTTTTCAAAGAATGGTTCAAAGACATAAAAAATTAACTTTGACACGTTTCGTAAAATATAAAATTTTGTCTTCCAAGTTGAATGATTCTTTGTCAATGAAAATGTTGTTGAGTGAAAAGTTTCCGCTTTAGCCATTAACGGTATATTTTGTACTTTATTATACAACAAAAAATTAACTTAAAAGTAACCAGTTACTACACATTAACAAGATAGCTCTCATATAACTTAAAATTATGCTATTTTAATATACATCACATTATTTTAACAGGCGCACTCCAATTAATGAATTTTGAGCTAAGTAATTTTTTCTTGTGCATATTATATCGTAATAGGAGAAAACTTCAATTTGCAAAACATTTTCATACAAATTGTTCTCTGCAGTTCCGAAATATCTGGTAAGATTTTTTTTTCATTTATTTTCTTCTTGTTCGGCCATGTGGCCTTTCAAGGGTTTGGATACAATAGATTTTTCATTGTTAGGAATAGGCATCCTTGGCATTTTGAGCTTGACATCACTGCTCCGTTTTTTTTAAAGTGTTGGATTGGGATTGGGATGATTTATTGTTTATTTAAAATTTACATGCTTTAATGTTAGGTTGGATGTTTGAATTTGTTATATCATGTGCTCACGGGCTCTGGTAAGATGAAGCTCCGGATCTGTTGAAACGATATTCTAGGAAACCGAGTAGAAATTAACGTTAGTCTCGCTACTTTACTCTCGCTCAGGAAGTCTATTAACAACAAATAAAACAAACACGGGAAATAATTTACATAAACGTGCATAATACGATCCATGTAAGGAGCCAAGAGGAGGAGAATACAGAATACCAATCCTATACAACCATTTTATTCCAGTATGGAAGGACTTCACAAGGAGTGTAGCACAAGCACAAGCCTGACAGTTGCCTAGTTTACATTGTGCTGAGACTGTGGAAGGTTGAACGCTCTTTCCAATAGATGATATCGCAGCCATCCTGGGCTAGAGCGAGTTCTCTCGGGTGCGAAAGTAGAAGGCGACATCGGAGGGAGCGAGTGAGCAGACGGGCACCGTGGGACATGGGCGGCCAGCTAGTGTGCCGGCACTGGGCAGGCGCACGGACGATAGGCTGGGGGTTGGGTGATGGGTAGACCGGCTGATCGAGGCGTAGTGCAGGCGGTGGCAGGGAAGTAGGCGGCGGTGGGCGAGAGGTGAAGATTTTATACTGAAGAGACATTTAATATCTTTAATCGTGTGTTCAGGGAAACATAATATTAATTTGTTGATTTTAATACTATATTTCCACTTACATATACTGTAACTGGGTAAAACTGGGTGAAGTAGAGCGAGATGGGGCGCGTTGGAAGCGGAAGACGGTGATAATGACCAGAGGCAACGGAAATACAGCAAGGGGATGAGAGAATCGGGCGGGCAGAGTCAGGGAGAGGGAGAGGAGATAATAAGGGGAGTGATAAGGAAAGCGCGGGGAAGGGGATGAAGCTAGTTGGACGGATTGGAATGCAACGGCACAGAACGGGGCGGGCAGGGAGATAAGAAGCAAATGGAGACGATGTGGGAGATGGAATGGGGGGGAGGGGAAGGGGAATGGATAGGGTAAGGAATGTGAGTAGTTTGAGAAGGGGAACGGTAGCGAGGTAAAGGAGAGACGTGGGGAATGGTAGGGGATTGGGGGGAAATCGAGGGGAAGCGGAAGAGGGATAGAGGAGATGGCGAATGGGGAGCGGGCGGGAATGAAGGGAAGAAGTTTGAAAGGGAAGGGTAAGGAGAGAGTGGGGGAAGGGAAGAGGGATGAGAATGGAGGGAAGAGGGAGAGAGAAGATGGGTAAGAAGGGAGAGTGATGAAGGGAGATGTTACGAGAGGGAAAGGAGGGAGTGTGGAGGCCGGGCGGTGTGGAGCGAGCCGCGGGTCAGCGTCAGCGTGCTTGTTCCCCCGCCCACGCGCCTGGCTGCCGCCCGGCCAGAGCCTAAGTCCCCCGGGCGTCTTTTTTCCGGCGGCGCGGCGGCGGCGGCTGACCCGCGGCGAATTAATCCTGACAGGCGCGCGCGTCGGACGCGGCGCACGGAAAGTGACGTCTCCTTCCCCCAACACCCTCCCCTCCCGCTGCAGAGGAACAGATCCGGAGGAGAGGTGAAGAACGTAGAAGTGAATGAGGAGATAGATAGATACATAGATAGATATATAGATATAGTTATAGTTAGATATAGTTAGATATGAATAGATATGGATACGTAGATATGGATAGATATGGATAGAGAGAGAGAGAGAGAGAGAGAGAGAGAGAGGGGGGGGAGTGAATAAGTCGGTCATGTACAGTGCAAGTGAACTTGAGCACATGTAAGAAGGAATAAAGGAAAAACAGAAGGTAATTTAGTTAAGAAGTAATCTAAAATAATTAGGTAAAGGAAATAAATAGACAATTTCATATTGGTAAGAGGAAGAAAAATGGTTCATAAAGATAGGAATGAAGTGAAATAAAGAAAAGCAATGGCGGAGTAAAAACTGATAAAAATACGTGAGATCGTAGGCTTCCGCGGCCGGAGTCAGTATTTACTAGGCTGTCCGGGTGACGCCGCGTCAATGCCGAAGGTGCCGACGTTTCGGTCACCATTCTGCGACCTTGCTCAGGGCGTAATGCCAATTACGCTCTGCGCAAGGTCGCAGAACGTCGGCACCTTCGCCATGGACGCGGCGTCACCCGGACAGCCTAGTAAATACTGATAAAAATACGTTAAGATGGATGGTAATACCGAAAAAACTAAAGGGCGTAAAAATACTCCAACCGAGTATCTGCAAATATATAATTTTCCTGGGTTTAAAATAGGATTCTTTAAAAATACGCAATAACTATTGTTCTGCCGAAAAGTAGTCAAAGAAGCCCAAACCGAACGCTAAGGCAAAACGACGCGAGTGGTGGCGGCGGGGCGTGGCGGAGAGCACGCGAACAATCGGCAGGGCGGCAGGGCGGCAGGGCGGCAGGGCGGCAGGGCGGCAGGGCGGCAGGGCGGCAGGGCGGCAGGGGATGCTCTCGCTGACGGAGACGCTGACGGAGTGGCGCGAGAGGGGCCGAGGGCCGGAAGAGGACGAGAGGGTGCAGGCGGCCGGCACGAGCGCTCGCCGGATGGCTGTTACGCTTCTTTCCTTTTCCTCCCTTCCTTCCTTCCTTCCTTCCTTCCTTTTTGCTTTTCTTTTAAATAAACAAAAAACTCCGCCGCCTGCCGCTGGGGGCGCGTCGGTTTGCGTTCGCCGGTTTGTTCCCGGCGCTGTGACAGCGACTCCGCCGTTTGATGGATTTTGATGGAGCTTTATTGTGGAATTTTGGGCGAAAAACGTCTTCTTGCAGTTATATGGATGCACGAAAAAATATGAGACTTTCGTTTAGACGCTGCAAACGTAAAGTTAGCGGATACATGGTATTTTACTGTAGATCAGAAAAATAGTCATTGATGTCGCACTCATATAAGTTCTTAATATAATGTAAATATTAACTTAAATAATTTTTTAAACTTTTTATTGAAATGAATTGCTTGATAAAATGATTTAAAATTTAGTCATTTAGTATAAATATTAGTTAAGCATTATTACAAATAATACATTTCACAATTGCTTTTGTATAGTATACATTTGTTTGTTTGTAATAATTTTCTATAATACTTAGATGGTGCATTTAGATGTTGCAAAAAAGTGTAGGCATGCAACATTCAGACATAAAATTATCAAAACAAGTGAATATAAAAGCAAATTGAGTTTCAATGCGACTATTTCAAACTCCCAAATTGTTGATTCCACATATTTCCTTCCCTCAAGATTCACTGTCACTTGTCAACGCACGAGTGTTTGAGAATATCACAGACTAAAATGCTGCGTATTTGGTTTCACGGTGCAATGAAACTAATTAATTATAGTTGAAGGTTTTCTGAGGTTTATTCTTTAATTCAAACGTTAGTTACTCGCTTGATATCCATATATGAAATTTTAATCGACGAAATTTTAATAGACCTTTTTCTCAAAGTATTGTTTACACAAAATAATATTTTCATTAAAATATATTTGTATAGAATTTTCTTAATTATCACATACAGTACACTCAGTTCTATTAACCATCTATAGAAAATTTTGTTCAAGGGTTTACACGTTATATAAAATGTTATAAATTGTACATGTCATCTGTCATATTCTAAATTGAGCTATACTTTCGCCGCTTTAACACGTGGTAAGGAATTTATTACTAATTTATTTAATATATATTCTGTTAGGTTGTCAAAACTGTTAATGATTTATCACTATGGTTCTTAGAAGACTGAATAATACGTTCTGATCATTTAAGCAAAACGCATTGGTTGATGACATCAGTATCAATGAATATCTAACCCCACGTCAAATACAAAACCGCGATGTGCACTTGATTATCTACAATCCTTTATTGAAACAAATCACATAATTTGTAAGAAAAATAGTCCATTAAAGTACTTCTTATATATCATCATCGGAACGCTAATATAAACTGAGCCCACTGTCGTGTAATAAATGCCTTTTAAAGTGATCTGATTTGTGTTTCGAATTGTATGAAATATAATATTGTCCACCCATAATTGATTATTTGGAGCAAAGAGAGGTCAACTCGCTCACCACCTCTGGGTACCGAGTTCAAATCCAGGTCATTCAAACTATAATTTTGGTGAACTGCGAAATCATTCCATTTTGACTATCAGAACCACAGCACAAATAACACCATTCAGAATTAACAAAATTATTTCATCAAGCCAGAGACTGTCTCTGTCCCAGGAGTACCACAAGTAGGTAGTCCACCTCTAAACTTTGGTTATGCACAAATGTTTTGCTTAGCCTCCTACCATTAATTATCCTCAATACACCACTGAATAAAAATATTCATAATAATTAGTAGTCGGCTTTTAAAATTTTGTATGTATTCATAAATCCAATCTTAATTAAAATGTGATTGTAATTGTCGCCACAAGTTACCACAAGATATCGGCAAAAAAGACGAAGTAGTTCCTATATTGTTTCAATTAAACAAATAGAGGTAATTTTCGCGGTGATGAGTAGTTGGGTGCAAATAAGTTAACTGAAGAGCTTTGAGTAATTCCATCACACCGTACCATTGTAGTACCACTGAGTATCAGGTACTGATATCATGAATTTCTCTCCATTACACAATTTGTGAGATCATCCCTTATAAATATATTTGTAAAATATGATATATATGTAATATGATATACTATTTAGCCTGACACTGCACAGATATAAATATTCGAATGTAACTAGAGAATCTAAAAACCGGCCGGCGTTCGTAAAGGATTTAACAGTCCACTGTCCGTTAAGAGCAGTCTCAAAAAATTAGCTAAGCATGTCATATGCGATCGCAAGGTGTCAAGAAATGATGATTCACGTTTTAATGACTTTTTTCTTATTAGAAGGCGACATTAGTAAGAAAAATGTAACGATATCCGGACGTTGCACAAATCGGTTGGTAATCGCGGTTTATCGGCTAACGACGTTAACTGGAAGCGCGTGTGCGAGACGCGGCGATCGAAACCGCCCGAGCCGGACGCAAATCCACGAGCGGCGGCCCTCCGACCGGGACGCCGGGGACGGGGGGGGGGGGCGTGCAAAGGGGCGCCCGCGCAGGTGAGGACTGCCTGAAACAAACCGCCCGCTCGCGCGCCGAAACACACTGGCGGCGCGCGGCGGCCGCACTTCCCGCGGGGGCGCGCGAAATGAAAACAAACTGTGCGGCGCGCCGCCACGCACCGCGCTGCGGCCGTCTACCTTCCAGCCCGCCCACTCCTCCTACCCGCACCTCCGCCCGCCGCCCTCCACCTCACTCCTTTCCTCTCTTCTGCACCGCCCTTCCGCCCCGCGCCCCTCCTACCGGCCCTTCTACCTGCTCCTCTGCACAACCTCCGCCCGCCTCCACCCTCGTCCCGCCTGCCCTCACACACCCCGCCGCGCACTGGGAAACGAGAGAGAGTGCGATGAAGATCATGGGTAGTGAG
>BOPP01000156.1:1596243-1609660 GCA_017312745.1 Gryllus bimaculatus
AGAGAGAGATAGAGGAGAGAGAATCAGAGAGAGAGATAGAGAGAAGAGATAGAGAGCAGAGAGATCGAGAGAAGAGATGAGAGAGAGATGGGGATAGAGAGAGAGAATATGAGGAGAGAAGAGAATAGAGGAGAGAGCAGATAGAGAGAAGAGATAGAAGAGAGAAAGGGATATGGAGGAGAGAGAAGAGAAGAAGATTAGGAGAGGGAGAGGGAGTAGAGGAGAGAAGAAGAAGAATTAAGGAGGAAGAGAAAAGAAGGGAGGGAATAGAGAAAGGAGAGAATAGAGAAAAAAGGATAGAGAAGAGGAGATAGAAGAGGATTAAGAAGAGAATAGGAAGAGAGAAGATAGGGATGTGAAAGTCGACGCAGCGAGAGGACTCACCGCACGAGAGACGCAGGATAGAGAGAGAGGATAGAGAGAGAGATAGAAGATGAGGAGGAGAGAAGAAAAATAGAGAGAGAGATAGAGAGAGAGATAGAGAGAGAGATAAGAGAGAGAAGAGTAATCAGAGAGAGAGATTAAGAGAGAAGAGATCGAGGAGAGAAGAGAGCGAGAGAGAGAGAGATAGATGAGAGAGATGAGAGAGAAGATAGAGACGAGAATAGAGAGAGAGATAGAGAGAGAGATAAAGAAGATAAGAAGAGATAGAGATTAGAGAGAGAGTAGAGAGAGAATAGAGAACGAGAGAAGGATAGAGAGAGATAGAGAGAGATCGAGAGAGATAGAGAGAGATAGAGGAGGATTAGGAGAAAGAGAGAGATAGAGAGATAGAGAGAGATCGAGAAGAGATAAGAGAGAGATACCGAGAGAGATAGAGAGAGATAGAGAGAGATAGAGAGAGATAGAGAGAGATAGAGGAGATAGAGAGAGATAGAGAGATAGAGAGATAGAGAGATAAGAGAGATAGAGAGATAGAGAGATAGAGAGATACCGAGAGATAGAGAGATAGGAGATGAAGAGAGAAGAGATAGACGAGTAGAGAGATAGAGAGATAAAGAGATAAGAGAAGAGATAAAGAGATAAGAGATAAAGAGAAGAGATAAAGAGATAAAAGAAGGTAAAGAGGTAAAGAGATAAAGCAGGATAAAGAGATAAAGAGATAAAGAGATACAAGAGATAGAGAGATAGAGAGACAGATAACGAGAGCGAGGGGAGAGGGAGAGGGAGAGTGAGAGGAGTGGGAAGTGGGAGTGGAGTGGGAGAGGGAGAGGGAGTGGGAGTGGGAGTGGGAAGAGGGAGAGGGATGAGGGAGAGGAGGGGAGAGGGAGAGAGAGAGAGAGAGAGAGACAAACAGAGATTAAAAGGTGCCAGGTTGAAAAAGATGAGGATAAAAAGTTGGGAGGTCATGAAATGGAGAAATGTCAACAAAGAGAGAGTTGAACGAGGAAGTCAGGTTTTTGCACAGAAGTGTTTCGTATGAAATCCTTGTTCTACCACACATACTTCCCTCAGAGTCAAATCGGAACAAAATGGGAAGATTTGAAAGTGAAGATTATCATCTGACGTAGTCCCTAGGATAATGGATTGAAAACAAAAATTGAATTTACATTGAAATGATAAATTATTACGCATGAATTACTAATTAAGATAAACACTAACAGGCAGATTTAGCCATGTGATGGCAATGATATATTTTTTATATATGGAAAATGTACAATAAAATAATAATATGTTATAATATAATATAATAATAATATATGTGTAACCATTTTGTTTCAATAAATGGTATATTTTTGAGGAAAACGGGCGGAAGCAAAGTTGTATACCTTGTATAAGTCTGTATTACGTTCCAAATCTCCAGTACATCTTTTAAACTCAGGTATGCCAACCACATATGTTAACTCATGTAAATTATTTCATATTGTAATTATGTATTTCCTGCAACTCATTTTTGTCTATATTGAATAACGTACAAAATTTACGTTCATTTCATAAGATCGAAAGCGTTACATTTCATCACATTACGCAAGTTATGGGCATACGTTCAATTCCTTATTCCTAACGTTCTGGTACTATTACGATAGACCTTATCAAACTTTTGTAGTCCGCACGTTAAATCGACAACAGAAGTAAACTGTCGACCACGTCATACATCTTAACACGAAGTACTCCGTATGGAACGCCTGAAAAGGGAAGCGAGGGCAACGCGAGGGTCCACGTGTCGAGTCGGGGGCGTTGGGCGTCCGGCAAATGCCGCACTCGCTTCACACAAAGCCCTCGCCCTGGCGGGGGCTCTCGGCGTAGGCGCGGCGCGGCGGTGTTCGCGGGGGGGTGGGAGAAAGGGGGGCGGGTGCGGACGAGGGTGGCGGGGCGGGAGTCGAAATCAGGGAGGGGCAGGGCAGTCGGCGAGGAGCGGGCAGGGGAGGGGGGAGAGAAAGGATGGTGAGGGGAAGGAGGGGGAAGAGGTGGCGGCAGAGTTCTGCGGGGCGGGGCGGCGGTGAGTGAAGGCGGGAGGGAGGACGACGGGCATGGCGGCGCGGGGAGAAAGAGCGAGGCGAGGGCGAATCAGGAGAGGCAGGGCAGACGCGTGGCCGACCGGGGTCGGGGCGGCGGGGCGGGGCGGGCGGACGCGGGCAGGCCGAGGCGAGGCGAAGGCGAGGCGAGGCGAGGCGGGGCGAGGCGAGGCCGAGCGGGGGCGGGGCGAGGCGAGGCGGAGCCGAGAGGGGGGCAGGCAGGGAGGGAGGGTATTGAAGGGAGCGAGGGGAGGGGTGGGAGAAGGGCCGGAACGCCCACGTGAAACGCGCCCTTTGACCGGTCGCGCGGCAGCCTCGCCACCCGGCGTGGCATCGCCGTCGTGGAGCGTCGAGTCGCGTCGCGTCGCGTCGCGTCGCATCGGTCGCTGACAGTCCGGTAATTAGGAGTGTCACGGGACGCGTCTCCAGCCGCCCGCGACGCCCTCCGCAGCAGCCATGCCGTTTCTAGGACGCCTATCGGCTTAGCTGGCTCAGGGCACAACTGATGTCACTGCCGTGCCTATGAGCGGGAGGTCCCAAGCTTACACTCCTGACGGTGACTAGCTAGATAATTAGGACGAATTCAGACGTGTTCTGGAGGGAGAATTCTTGCGGTAGCTTCTCCGATCAACATCACGCGTATACCTGGACATTACCCTAATAAACGGATCACGGACAGTGCTCGATTTTTCTTTCGTCATTCTTCACTTATTCTTACCCCTTTACACACACGTACAAATTATTTCTATACCCTTGTATCCATACAACAACTACTACAAGTACAAAACGTTTAACATCCCCAGTAAGGGAGAAAGCTGTTTGTTATAGATCGGTGGTCGAAGCAGTTGCTGTTCAGAACGTGACTAAGTCAGTGGTAGACATTCAAACGAGCCCCACATTTTGTAGTATTACAATATCAGTGGTCGCAACAAAAGAATCGAGTTTCTTTTAGAAGTCCCTTGGGTTCCCAGCTAAGTTGTTCCTGGTGGCCGATACCAACATAGTAGACCTGATGTTTGACCAAGTAGGTGTACTTGCTCTTCCTAACGTATGTCAGCTCATTACGTTGAGGTTCGAAAGCTAACATTTTCATATTCGTGTTTATTAAACATTTATTCTCATCTGTGCGTCTCGTGATACGCAGTGTGGCATAGTTGATAGTAGTTCCAACGAACCCTTTAGAATCCAATAGATTAACTGTTCCTATTATTAGAGTCCATACAAATCATCAAAAAGAAAAATAACGTTCATTTTCACAAAGGTATATAATGCATTAGTTGTCATTTATATTTTATACTTTTGGAAAATGACCTAACATGCCTGTAACATGTAATGTACTTCAGCTTGCGGGTCAATGACCCCCAAAGCGATCAGTTATTTTTATCGACTTTTCCTGATCCATGGAGAAAATGCTGAATTGACCCCTTGTTTTGGTTCAGGACATAAATTTAGCTTCACTATGCACACGTTTTCTTGAACCCCCATTTTGCTAGCAATGGTAGGAATATGGCCGAGGAGTGTTATTATGTTGTTAGCAACGCATAAAAATCAAATCCACAGTTCGCTTACCGAAGCAAATAAGTTATCAATCTCTCGGCAAAATGTCTAGTTATTAAATACAGCTAACCTCTCGACTTTTATTTTATTTTTTAACTAGATTCATATTTCAACAACTTTTAGTTTAAATGTTGGGAAGATATTCAGAAGCTCAATAATATTTTCGCAGGGGGAAATTCTCCCCCATATGTCAATTATAGTTTTTACTGTTTATTGACTAAATAAACCAATTTCTGTATTCCTTAAGTCATGGTCGGCAAATCGAAGTTCACGAAACCATTACATGTGGTACGAAGAGCTGTTTTGGTTACTACACTCAACAAAAATAGGATATTTTTAATATTAAGGACACAAACAGAGAATTTAGAAATAAATTTGAAGCACTAACAGATAATTCGACTGCACTTATTAAGTTTCAGTGTTGACTGTAGGCATCCACTTCCAAGGCCAACTTTTCCCCCATTCTTGAATTTAATCTTCAGTTTTAGGTGATTCCAAGAGCGCCTTACTAACCTGAGTAAGGAAATGTGTTGTAGTGTGGAAGATACATACATGTCACAGTACATCGATACACGCCGTGCTTTAATGTAAAAATTCGCGGGATACACGATGTAAGTGGGCGCAGGAAAAGTCGCCCTTCCCGCCCCCTCCCCCGCGCCATCTACAGGTCCCGCGTTCCAATTTCCTTCGTCGCAGACCTTCTTGGAAAGGGACGCCCATTCACCAACTTAACCTCGTGTCCCTCAACAGGTGAAACCGCTCTGTCCAGTCGTTACCGGATGACGGAACTTAGATTTTCTCAGAAAGAAATTATATGTAATTCCATTTTCCGGAAACCTGGCCATTTCTACCAATAGTTTCAAAGGGAGGACATCGATAATTGATTAGACAAATTTAGGCCCCATTCCGACAACATTCGTTCAAATAGAACGTTCGTTCAAATAGAACGAATGGTGCCACTGCCGTAACAGAACTATACAAAGGGCTGCTTGCCTACCTGCGAACCGGACCTCCCCCGCTCGTACACACACACACACACACACAGACTAACCTACACTACACTACCAGAAATGCTGGGAGCTTACAGCGTGTCCTGGTCGGTGTCCCGCTGGTAGCAGATACCTAGTTGGGGAAAACCCCGCCACCAAAGTAGGTCGGCGCCAGATCTCTACACACAGTGGGTAAGGCCACCGCCATTTCCACAGGAAAAAGCAAGCACAACACTTACGGACTAATGATGTCGGTAGTTGACGAATCAGGAGAGACTAACAATCAATCCTCTGCCCGTCTCGCAAAAGCTTCCAAGCGTAAAGAACTGGACTTTGACCTCAGAAAATGCAAAATTGTAGTGTTAATTCTTGCTGGGCTATGTATTCATAAGTAATTTATTTAACATTATCTTATTTACAATTCAGAAAGGTGTCTTTCCTCTTGCAATACATGTCTGTAATATCTAATTCCTTCCCGCATCCCACGAAGTCTGAAAGGTAGTGTAAAACTAATTAAAAATCATTCTTCTTCGCCTTTGGAGGAGGGTATTATTACAATATACAGTACATTACATTATATATTGTAATTTATCAATGGCGTTGAGTTACAGCGCAATTATCTCTTAATATACTGAACCAATAACCATGAAACGTTTGTGCTAGCTTCCTTTGAACGTCAGGAGTACTGAAGACTATGATTTACAACCATACATCTTAATATATTTTCAAAATAATTACTTTTCAGGACTGTTTTCGCCTAGCATTACATCATAGATTAAAGTGTGTATCAGTGTGCAATAGTTTGACTGCACAACATCAGAGGTTGACGGCTGTGATTGATGATTGAGTTCATCAATTCATAGAATTGCTTATGTATATGATAGGAGACCACTATTGTTCATTTTTTGTCAATTGTCTAATCCGGAATTTATGAATGATGACAGTTTTCCTACACTCTACGTATAAAAGTAACTTGTATATTGATTTTCATTTCGTCTCGACGTGAATGAACGAATATTAATTTTACGAGAGAGGTGAAATTATTGGAAAAAAGGTATTTTGCTGATGGATGGATGGATTCATTTTGTTGCAAAAAGGTATGACTGCATAAACATGTACTGTATAAGATAGTTATTGGTATACTGGTGTAAATCAAACAACATATTGGCGAATTTTTGGATTTCATGAGGAAAGTGAAAAATTATGAAACATCTCCGTGATGGTGCTAAAACTGTTAAAAGACGGGAGAATTTTTATAGGGAAATGTTTTGTGGTACTGGATAGAGCGTGAACGCGTGCTATTTAGGGGTGTAAGAATGATTATTTGAATTTAAGAGAATAATCTTGGCAAGATAAAGTAAAATTGAAGTAAAAGACTGACGGGAATTGGGTAGTTGGAGGAGCTGAATATGTGTCGAGCTCCTTTTCAAGATTGTTGAAAATGAAAGTAAAGAAGTTTTTTATATAAATAGAAAAACTTTGGTCAAGCCGGAGCTCACCGTGATCTCGGATGGTTGGAGATATTATATTTGTTTAAAAGGTTATTGGCAACATTTCGTGAACCACTATTTTTCAAGGCCTCTACTGGCATTCAATTAAAATCACAAAAATTATATTTAAAGATCAATTGCCTCGGGGTGTCTTTAAAGAACAATTTCAAACCTTTCTTTACAAATACATAAGAAGAAAAAATACGAAAATGTTTAAGTTTTACAAAGTGGCGATTAAAAGTATTGGTATCAATATGAAATTCCATAAAAAGAATATACGTTAGTACAAGTACTTTATTTTTAGCTAAGATTTATTTTTAGTTACAAAGTGAGTGAAGTTTAGGGGAGGGGACACCCAAAAATAAAAAAAAATATATTTTTGTGTGTGAGTGCGAAAGATAAGACAGGACGGAGCGGGCCCACAGGTTGGAAATAGATTAAATTCCAATTCCTATCTACAAAATACGATAAATACGCTGACAAAAATTATATTATATATATATATACATACCCAACACCCCCACACACATACATGCAGAGGTATGTAAAACACTCATTGATCTCCTAACTTTAAAACCTCACAATCTTCGCTCCACTTACTATAATCTCACATTGATAGACGATTAAACTACTTTAGATAGATAGATAGATAGATAGATAGATAGATAGATAGATAGATAGATAGATTGCATTTCGCCCCTCACAAAGAAGCAGGGTCATCTACTGTAGTCGGTCTTAATAATGGTGTAAATAACAACTGACGGCATTCACTCTATTAATTTTAATATACTTAATTTTGTGTAAAATAATATCAAACTAAAAAGCAATATAAAATATTAACTTTAAACTATTAAATATTATAAAGCTGGATTGTAAGAGAAAGTGATAACATTTAGAGGTCACTATTTTTCATTTAATTTTCAAAAATTATGAAATTTGTTTGATTAGAAAGCTCGAACTCCTTCCTCAACGAAAATTCAAACAACGAAAAAAATGTTTTAAATATACGGATATATTTTGATGCAACAAGCTGAGCTTACCAAATTATGAAGTTTACAATGTAATTGTTTTGAATTGTTAAGAAGGTATAGCAAGCATAAATAGCTGAGACTTTTTTTAGATTTAAGAGTAATTACTTTATTTTACTATTTATGTTTTATTAGAACCAAAACAATTTATTCCTTAGTCGGATACAAAATTACACACTCAAATATTACATTAAACAACAACAGTTTTGATTCATTTTCTTTCAAATCATATTTTCTGTCCCTGACCACATTATTTTGCGTGACTTTTCCTCACGTATGACTCGACAAAGAGACTTCGTGTGTCTGAAAAAATCCTTTCCTCATAAATAAAAGCGTTTTAGTGACGGTGACAACCTGACACCTCTAAAAAGAGACTTCATTTTACTTGTCTGGGAAACTTTTCATTCTTTTACAGCTTGCTTGCTTTACACGCCAGTTTTTTGGCCCCGCGTACCTGCATTATAACTTCCCTTTCATAAACAATGTTTTGCGCAATTGTTCATACCACATATTTTTCTTTACCATATAATATTCAAGTTCACTCTGGTCCTACTAAACTTATATTGTATACACAATCAAGTAAATAAAATTGTAACAAAATGTATCAATTTCGTCTGTATTTTTGGGTAAATCTGGATGATTTATTTGCTTCAATATCACATTTCTCTGCTTCAAATTCTCTTTTAGGGTCTTTTCAAAGAGCAACGTGCACAGTTCAACAATGATATCGCATCTAACAAGGACCGAAATTCACCAATATTCAAATACGGCTATTTTCATCCGCAAGTTTGTTTTATGTTTATCGAGGATATAAAATTGCAAACATCCCTGGTCAGGATATAAGCATGGAGAAATATTCTCAAACTGCATGAAATTGTTCTCATTTCATTTATTTCATCTTACAAAAATCTCTAACTTACAATCCCAAAAATCATAACAAAAATATAGTTCGTATTCAATATAGTAAGATTCATCCATTATATAGTATATGAACGCTTTTAATTCGAACTACTGGGAGATGCGGTATTTTCCAACTTTCTTCTTACAGCATGAATGCAATGGATCGGTAAATGCGACGTGAAATTGCATTATCGAGCAAATGGTATCAAATGTAATCTACTTAGAGCGTCAAGAATTGAAGTGATTAGTATGTTAGTTCTCAGTTGATTATTAAATTTCTATGTTAGTCGCTTCTCAGTGATTGTACCAGTGTTGGTCAAATTTTTACTTAATATGCGCTACTTTTTCCAGATAAGATTTGTGATCCGCCTTACAAATCATGTTCATTCTCTACCTTCTTACATTACTGATTGACGTTATAAAGTAGAAGAATGGATAAAAATTAGGGTTGCTTTATTTGATGGAGGAAAAGGAATAAATAAATCACTCAATGAAATTAGCACATATACGTCAGTTGAAAAGGCACGCGGTTAGAGATGAACCAGTCTACTATAGTGGGATATCATCTCATGGACCAGAAAACGATCACTGTTGTGGTCATTCTACAGTTAGGATTGTGTCTCTTTAATTGATATAAAATTTAGAGTACATTTATCGGATGTAATCAATTGAACTGAATTAACTCTTGGGATGGAAGTATGGAGGTAATATTCAGTTGCACATGCAGTACGCATGCATTCATTACAATAATGCAATTCGTCACTTCTGATCATCGAAAAAGCAAAGTTTGGCCCATACACCACATGATTGTAATCCCTGATTAAATATGTGGGGGTGGACACAATACAGGGAATCGTCCAGTAGATCGGGTTCAAGAATGGGAATGAGGAATAGACGGGGAAGGGAGAATTGCGCACGGTTTGTAACTATTGTTTAGTGTAGTGCCCCTGCATTTTCATCTGTCCTTTGGCCCGACAGCCCGACAGCCCGATACGGGCCTTGGGCGATCAGTGGTGCCCCTGCATATACATGGAATAAATCAGAGAAAAACCACACAAATAACCGATAGGAACAGCTCGTCTCTCTACCAGCCCAACCTAGAATTCTTATAAATGTGTGTGGTTGTGGACTTGACTCATCAATATAGCACATGAAAAAGTGCACACAAAAAACCCATTGTCAGGAGTCGTATCTAGAACCTCTCTTTCTCTATCTCAATTAAAACAGTTTCCTTTCGAGGTCACGAACTGAAAAGTGTGGGAGGACACTCATCCAATCAGGAGCTTTAGTACCAAATAGTTACGACGTAACGAAGATTGCGATTGGATGGCATTGTCCTCTGCCAGCTCGTGACCTTGAAGGAACACTTCAACCGGAGTATAAAAGGCTGGAGGTTCCGATTCGGAACAACACACGCCATCTGACCCGTTTTATGGTCAACGTTCCAGACGTAAAAACAACGGAATCCTTTCTCAGGAATATTCATATGCTTTTTGTAGGTCATCAAATCCCCCGACTTGCAGTCGTTCCACTTGAAGCGACACACACACACGCGTCCTCTTTCGAAGCCTCCGTGCCCGTGCCCGTGCGCGTGCGCGTGCGCGTGCGCGCGGGGGCGGGGCGCAATCTCCTTGAAGGGCCACTTGAGATTGCGGTTGCGTGCCCGTGCGCCGCTCTATCTGCCTGCCGGCCGTGCGTGCGTGTCGCCACTCACGCGCACGGGGCGGTGGGGGCGGTGCACATTCCACCCCTTCCCGTCCCATTCGCCGCGTGAAGGACTGAATAAAAGGTAGAGTCTTTTCCCACATCACCCCTACAAAAATGATGGACTAAGTAAATAGATCGGATTTGTACCATTAATAAAACTAGTGGTGTTAAAATAGAACCTACTTTCTGGCTTGTATTTTCACGCAAAATCACGCAAATGTATTTGAATTTTCAAAAACATTTACATGACTTTATTTCAAAATCTATATTGAAGGAACAGATTTTATTCAAAGGTCAAATCTCCATTTTCATAATTGTAGCCGTAGAAAGACACTTAAAAAATTTTGAATTTTTGCAATTTTCGAAAATTTAGTTTTCAACTAACGTGAGACCTGTACCACGCTCTTAAACATCCTTAATCTATAATATAAAAATGAATCGCAAAATGTGTTGGTAAGCGCATAACTCAACAACGCCTGGCTGGACCAATTTGGGCAATTCTTTTTTAAAATGTTTTGTTGAAGTTCAAGGATGGTTTTTACGTCGAGAAAAAATCGAATAATTGCCGGAAAAACCTAAAAACCCTTTTTTCATTTTTCCATACAAACGTTTTCTAACTAAACGTATCAATTTGAGCTTTATAGCTGTTGTATAAAGCACTCATTGTTGTTAGTAGCACAAGCACTCATTGTTGTAGGTGTGTTCCTAAAGTCAAAGTGTCAATTTGCTAGGGTTCCTACCTCTCCGGTTTTAGACGCGAGACTCCGGTTTTTTGAGCTTCATCTCCGTCTCCGGTTTTTGAAATTATGTCCGTTTTTTTTTCAATTTCATATACATTTTTCAATTTTTTTACAAAATAAATTAGATTTTCAACTTAAAATTAAAAGCTTTTTCTATTTCACTCACAAATCTGTCCTTTCTGTCTTCCATTAGAAAGATAAAGAGCAGAACATCAAAATTGGCTTGCGATTCTCTGTTATCGCCATCCGCTGTCTATTTCTTTCTACGCATATCAGACAGAGACAGCATCTAGCGATTATGCGAGAATAGCACTCGCGCAACAGTTTCAAGAATAATCTCTTGGGAATGCTATTAGATATCTTCATTTTGACAAGATCGAATTTTCGTATTTCGTATCGACATTTCGTATCAAGGCTGAATATTTAGATATACAATACAATTTTAAAATAATGTTAAAAACGAATATTATACAGGTAAGTTTTATATACAATTTGTTTTACATATCTCTATAACTAAAAATAATTAATCATATTTCTTTGTTTAAAAATAACTGAAGTTAAGACTATATTTATTGGAGCGAAACAACATTTTAAGAAATTGCGAAAAAGTTGTGTAATTCGTATATAAAAAACGAATTAATAGAAAGGTATGTTAAAACCTACATAATAGATAATTTAAGTATAAAATGTTTAGCAAATATTCATTCTCATTTATTTTTTATTTATATTTGAATTACATAAATAGATTTAAGTTATTTATAAATTATCACTCTCACTCACACTCACATTTATTTAGCAATTAAATATTTAATTAACCCCCCCCGCCGGTCGCAGCGGTCTGCGGTTTTGAATTGGCAAGTTGGCAACCCTAATTTTCACTTTTATTACCGTTAAACAAAGTCAAATCAATCATTATCTATCAAACAGTGTGCGTGTGTCGCGTTGGAGCACAGAATACATGTTGGAGGATTTAGTGTCGCGTTCCGAAACTATTATAATATAGATATGCCTCCTATTAGACGAAGCAATTTAGGTAGAAGAACCCGAAATGCTACAAACCAAGCTAATTACCAGATCTCATCATGCTACACAAGAACGTGACGACCGAAATGAACGTGAAGTAATTCGGATACCGAACGCGTGAGCGCGAGCGCTACAATTCAATATAATCGCAAGTTGAATCGAGCTGCTTTCAGTTACGAAGTGTCAATTGACTACAGTAACTACCAATGGTTGTTATTGGTTCTATGAACTCGGTTTGGTCATATTGTAAGGCATTGAAATTTAAAACGAAGCTAATGGATGTGTTGCGAAAATGGTAAAGTGAACTTGATACCATTGAAGACACATAAGAGCCATTGTACTCATTGGTTTCAGGAATAGGAACAGATTCCATACACTTTTGACAAATATCCAAGATATAACAATTGCCTTTCAAATTCCTTCATTTGGGTCAAACAAATTGTAGTTCGGGGGAAACTTTACGCCAACTTTCAAGTTATGTATTATAGCAGTTAAACATAATGATATATGTTCTGTCACTAAGTTTAAGATGTATTACTAAATCTTCAATTTCTTAATCATTAACATATAATTATCACTAGTCCCATATTATTTGGTGATTTCAGTTTTAAGCGACACTTTTATTATTTTGAAACCCAATATAATTATTTGATGATAGATATTAGTTAAACTAATTAGGAGACAGATATATTTATTCAGTCATCCAAGCAATGATGAATGTTTTTATTACGACTGCTATTATCATGTACGTGGCCCAACATCATTTCCAACATTTACGAACTGTTGATGGTGAATTGTGTGGATCTTACAGAGAAGCCTGTTCAACGTTTGCAATTGCTAGAAATGACGCTCATTGGGATAATCCGTCAATGATGCTGTAATATTATCAAACACTCATCAAATCGAACATGTTTTTCTAATAATCATAACTACATGCTTCCATCAAACCGCAATGAAATTTGTTGGATCGCAAGTACAAAGATGATCAAGTGTGATGATATTTTGTAAACAAATACGAAATAGAATGGGAAATCCAAATATACAAAATAAGTGAAGAAATTTTACAACGAATGCATTGATTTCAATTGAGGAAATGACTTGATGATGTCAAACAAACCTATTAATTCATATGAGGCCTGGCCGCGCCCAAATCGTCCAATGCATGTGCTTTTAACCAACCGAGTTGAATCGAGAAAACTATAATGATCTCAACACCTTTTGAAAGAATTTATTCTAACAAATCTTGCACACTGTTGACATGAACAACAGAAGTAATGTATTTGATACTCTTATGAAAGTACACAAATGATGAACTGGAGGATTTACTTCTTAGAATGCACCCTACTGGTACAGATAGTCAAACTTTGATTTCGATTATTATTAGCATAACGATTCGCATCACAAAATAAATTGCAGACTTGCACTCGCTTCGTCGGGAAATCGCAGCAACTATGCTTGAAGGTGGTCGAACAGCACACATTCAGCATTAAAATTGCACATTAAAATGGCAAAGCATTGGTTACAGGA
>BOPP01000156.1:1618841-1638916 GCA_017312745.1 Gryllus bimaculatus
ATCCTCAGCCCCCCGTCCACGCTTCGCGTTCCATCTGTCTCGCCCTTTGCCTGTCCCTAGCCTCCGCGTCGACCTCGACTTGTAGACTGTCCCCATGTCCCCTTGCCCCCGCCACTGCCACTTTACTGTCGTCGCTATGCGCATTCCCTCAGGGTGTAGGCGGACACGCGGCGTTTTCTCAGCTCCGTGGGCGTCTCCCTTGCGACACCAACGTTCAAAAGCAAGTTTTCAAGCCGTCTCTTCCTCACACCAAAATTTGCACCACCTTGTTTTTTGTTCAACGAGTTGGCAGATGTAATTCTGCAAGGTTCCTGTCTCACATTTTTCGTGTGGCTCTCAGTACATCAAATATGCATTTTTCCCCCTCTCCTTTTATTAAAATTTCCGTTCGAAAATGCTTTCAACTTGCCTCCACATTCCGATCACATGTCGCGAAAGAATATACTAAATTTATAAAAAATTATATTCGTTATTTTTTGTACTCTTCTAGGTTCCTCCTCCCATACACTAACTTGCCCTACCTTTGCTGATCCAATGCATCATCTTCTGCAATCGCTCTATCTCCGCTTTCCCTTCAGCCCCTCACCGTTCGCTCTACCCTCGGGCGTCTTCTCGTCCATTCCCTTCACCCTGGCCTCTCCCCCCCCCTCCCAGCGCCCTCCGACAGAAATGATATTAAGCCCTCGGCTGCCAGGGCCGCCGTCTCCCCTGTTTAACTCCACAAAGCCTATTACCAGGGCCCGGCGCTACAGCTCCATAATACATCACCGCAGCCAGGTCAGGCGCGGCGCTTCGAACTAAGTACGGGCTAATTCCGTCGGGTGAGGCCGCTGCGGCGGAAGCGACGGTGGGGGCGGGCCGATGGGTGATGGGTGACGCAGAATGGGGAGGGAGGCGATGGGAACGAAGCCAGTAGGGTCGGGTGGCGAATTTAGGGACGAGAGAGCGGATAGTAAAGAACGTGGGAGCTAAGCTTCGGTGGGTATCCACTGAGAGGAGTAAAGACTATGTAGCGTATGAATGTGTGCATATCAAACGAAAAACTAAATTAACCATTAACTGAAGAACTTCTGAAGAAAGAAAGAAACAAACAAAATAATAACAATACTCAAATAATACGACGCTGAGAAAAATGAAAGAGAAACAAAAAGGGTATCAGATATAATCAAGAGTACAGAAGAGAACCAGACTTTCGTACGGAGAATAAACAATAGTAATTATTAGAAGAATATGATTATGAATAAGACGGCCACCGCCGCCGAAGAAGAAGAAGAAGAAGAAGAAGAAGAAGAAGAAGAAGAAGAAGAAGAAGAAGAAAAGGAAAGAGGCCTGCCTCAAATTTTGAAATTTTAAATGAACAGAGCTTGGGAGTCGTGATTGGTTCACGACTAAGGGTTGACTAAGTGTTGTTTACTAGTGTGCAGAAGTATTTCGTCGATTAACTTTGTTTTGAACCGCACTACAATTTCAAACTCTTAAACAATTCGGACATTAAAGAAATGAAACTACGATTAGGAACTTCAGACATATCTACAACAATGCAACACTTTAATATTAACCGAATGTATTCATGAAAACCTGCTGAATTAAATATTGTTTAAGGCGTACAATTTTTTTATTACTTTCCTGTAAAATCTTCTGACTTTCCGTTTTCCGTTTATTTCCTGAATGTTCATTGGCAAAATTAATAATACGTTTTAAAAAAGGAAGTGGGGGTTATTATAAAATATGCAAGTTTATTGCACAATTGCACCCCTTTAACCATATCCATTAAAACGAATTAAAAAATATTAGAATAGTGTTTTAATCAATAATAAGGAATGATCAAAATGATCTAAGTTACACTTAGTTATTAAATTAGAAATACTAACAAAGGGTCCGTAGATTTTTGTAAATCAAGAACCTTCTTAGGATAAGGCAATAAGAATAGTAATACGTGATAATAGTATTGGTGGGTGTATTCTAGAATTACAGATTATTAAAAATTGTTGTTATTAACGATTGTAAACATTTGAAACATTGAAAACATTACGCCCTATTCATGATGAAAAATATATTTTAAAGCACAAAGAAATCAGGAACAAATATCGTACCTCAAATAAAATGTACAATAATAACGTAAATGAAGTTAATCTGATGAAACAGTCTTTCATAATTCATGAATAATAGTTGCTGAGAAAACAGGACATGGTTTGTAATAATATGTAAGCGAATACAATAGGGAAAATACTTATTATCTACCCTTCGATTTTGCATTAATATTGTGATAATGTTTCCCCAAACGTCCATAAAATTGTAGTATTTGCACTGTAATCCTATCTTCTTTTCTTAAATCTCTAAAATTGCTTATGAGTAAAGTTGGAGTTAAAAAAATTTAACTTGTAAAAATCTTACAAACATATTCGCACTCACGCAATTACAAAAGAAAAAAAGAATTACGAATTTTATTCTATGCGTACGCAGTTCAAGAGAGTCGAAAACTTTTGAATCCCAGAACCGATTTTAGAACTTCCAGCAATACATTACCAGCTATTCAACCCTTGAACCCTTTCTTCAAGTAGTACAAATCCCTTCCGAACACTTTCGATCGTTACCTCGTCTCAGATCATTGTGTCAGAACGACACAAACTCAACATCAGGTTTCTTTCCTCGCAAAGAACGCGCACAAAAGGAATAAAACGCCGGGATTCTCCTACCCAGAGCCATTTCTTCGCTTCCGCCGACGAAGACCGGGAGCGCCCTTTCCACTTCCGGCCTATGCTGACGCCACTCCCACCTCCCACCCTGCGCTCTTCCATCGCCATCACCTTTCCCTTCTTTCTCCCACGCCCCCACTGCCTCGCTCCGTGACGCCCAGATACTCACCGACCGCCTCCCGCTTTGCCGACTGATTAATAGTGAGCCCGGGGTCATCAACTACTGAGGTCTTTAGTCCCGGACTTATAGCGCATGCTCGGGAGTTGGGGGGTGGTCTCCCCCGCTGTATGACGAGATCCCGCAATGAACAACTGTCGGCTCGCAGGTTTTCCCCAACCAGGTATCTCCCACCAGCGGGGCACCGCCGCGGTGCGTGGCGCATGCCGTATGCGCGGTCCGTAGCGCATTTGGTTGGGTACTGCTCCGGCATTCGTCTGGTATTGGTAGGAGTAACTGTGGAAAACTACCGATAAGAGCAGCTCTGCTGGAATTCTCATCAAAACTGTTTAAGCTATCTGGATAGTGCCGAAAATCCTGCAATCGTCGTGACTCGAACCCCAGGTCAGAGGCAATGCTGTGGCACCTACTGATGCCTTGAGCCACCTCTCCCGATCCCCGATTTGCGATCTCGGGCCGAATTCATAATCGACTCTTGACGAATTAGAACACCCTTAAGCAACAAGTGGGTGTCTAAAATAAATGGTCACTCTAGGTGTGTTTTTGATAGGCATTCCTCATGATAGCAGATTAAGTGCTTCTTAAAGAGACGAGAGACGCGGCGTGTCATTTGCACCAGCTATTTTGCTTTGGAGTGTACATGAAAAGTACTCAGGCAATCTTTTTTTCGTACTAATTGGAGCCAATTCGGATTGTGAGCTTTCTTTAATTTGTAATTGTACACTTCGACAGAATTATCCATGACTAACAAATTTTTTGTAGTGTACGCATGAATCGGCCGATTATAAAATTCACAATATCCTGAAAATCATTGTCGTCGTTTATCTCAGTAAAAGAACACAAAGTGAGTAAGTAAAGAGAAGGTCGAAGAAGGAAATCCTACAGGAGTTGGTCACCTCTATCGCATGAGTGAGTGGTCACTCATTCCCCCAATGCTTGAGAATAGGGTCTCTTGGGTATCTTCATTTCAAGTACTCACAATGAATGAGGTCCACAATTAAAGATGGTAGAGCAATTAACTTCATTCCTGTGTTTTTGTAAACCAAAGAAAGGAAAATGATTTAATTAACCCGTTATTTGTCAGTTCGTGTGTTATTTTTATAACTATCTATAATAATTCTATAGACGTGTTCGTAGAGAGTAATATTTGTTTGGAAAAATTCAATGATTCAATTGTTTGTAAGAAAAGTTAGAAATACAATTTTGTTGCCCCCAATCCCTTCAATTGACGGCACAATTACTTTTGTGACATCACACACCCAGCCGCAACCATTTTTCACCCTGCCTTCAGTTACTTATAATTATGAATAATCCCGACACCTCCAGTTTCACTGGCACCACGCGCAACAGCCCCTCCCGCAGAATCACTCCGGCTATTTCCACGCCTCGCGACCGACGACGTGACGATGAACGCAAAAAAACAACATTGTGTAGTAAAAGAAGTAATAACATAAAAAGTCACTTTGTTGGACACACCGTGTGCTCTGAATGTGAGTGCGTCGCCCGTCTGGAGCCGGATTCGCTTCCTCCGCGAAACTTCTTCCCCTTTCACGCCTTCGGAACCTTTCAGCGCCGGGTGGCCGGCGTCGCACCGCCCCCGGAACGCTCTCGCCTCTTTCAACATCTCGGCGCCACCCCCGCCGCCACGACTCACCCCCATGCTCCACCTCGAACCACCCGGCCGCTCCCCGCAAACCCGTCCCTCTTGTTCCCGCACAACGCTGTCCCGCGCTCCCTCCGCGTCCGCCCGTCCCTACACACTGCGACTTCGTCCCTGTACACGACTCGACTCGTCCGCGTGACGACGCACTCGACTCGTCCCCACACGACTCCACTCGTCCCACCACGACTCGACTCGTCCACACGACTTCGTCCCTACCGACTCAACCTCCGTCCCGACCACGAGCTCGTCCCGACACGACTCGCCCCGACACGACTCGGCCCGACCCGACTCGCCCCGACACGACTCGTCCCATCCGCCTTCTCCCATCACGCCATGTCGAATCTCGCCTCGCCTTGGCTCACTAGGTTCGCCCATCCGCCACGCCCTCCGCCCGGGCGTCTGGAGCCTTCCAGCAACGTGTGTCCGGTGCCGCCCCGCGGCGCCGCATCCCTACACCGTCGCGTTCGACTCTTTCAACTGCAGGCGCGCGCTCGCGCAGGTTTCTATGACGCGGCCCTCCGCCCGCGCACCGGAGATGACTGATAACGCGGCATTCACGGGCGGGGGCGTGGCTTTTCACGCGCGCGCCCAGACGCCGCGACGCTCAAAGACGCCCCCGCCCCCGCGCGCGCTTTTAATGGACGCCATGTTGACTTTATTCGCGGCTCCCGAAGAGAAACTTGCAGCGGAGAGGTGGTGTGGGGTGTGGTGTGGTCTGGTGTGGTGGGGGCTGTAGCTTGCGCTTCGAGGGGCGGGGCTTTGGTGGGGATTCCGAACGTTTCAGAGGCGAGAGCAATTCGAGATGGATTTCAGGCTGAACTATTTGTAGCGTTGTCGTGTTTTTTTTTATATTTATTAGTGAAGAATAATAAGGGAGGATTGTTAAGATACTATTTCATGCGAGTATTTTACAGCCTTTGCGTCCTTCTCTTGCATCCCAATAACCACATCCCTCTTTCATTCCATGCATTATCTTCTACACCTTAACAACTCATGTCTTTAAAAAAGCTGATTGTGGTGTTCCCTTCTGGGTCTACGTCTTTTTCGTTTATCTAATAGAAAAGACTCAGAATAGTTAAGATTCTCCTCAAATATTTCGTATTATTACCACTCAAAAAAATTTGAACTTCAGTAATAATTGAAAATTCTGAGTTGAATAGAAATGAAATCTTTGCCACTTACATGAACGTATTAAACACATCAAAAGTATCTGTCTTTGAAAGAAAAGAAACAAATTGAATAAATTACATTTTTGAGAAAATTTGTAATATGTTGTTGAAGCTATGTAAAGTTCCCTAAAAAAGCATGTTATCCCATTTCGATTCAAGGAGGATCCTGAATTTACATGAAAACGCTGCCTATGGTGTAGCCGCTAACGTGGTTCATTGACAGTTGGGCAGACAGACACACACTCAGACATGCAGACGTACAAGAACAGAGTGACGTACAAGACAGAGTGACGCAAACATAAAGATCGCCAGACAGATACGCAAGAGAGAGGCAAACATACAGATAGTGAAACAATCAGTAAAATGAGACGGTCGTACACCCATTTTGCCGTAAAGCATTATTTCGGGCTCAAGGTTCCAAAAAACGAGTATTCTGATTATAAAACATGTTAGTGGAAGTAATTTACTCCATATCGGAACACGAATTGTCCATGTTTGTGGTATCAGAGACGTTCAACCCAAACTTGCTGGTTGAAAAAAACACTTTTTTTGCTAAAGCATTGCATTACTTTTTACAGTAATACATAAATAGCACAGGAGAAAGTAAAAATATATTAAACGAATCGAGATAAATACTCATTAACAGCACAACAAAATAACACACAAAAACAATAAGTTGTTTTCAATAAATTGTTTTCAAAATAATACACCTATATATTCTTTAAAAGTACAATCCTCTCAATAGAAACGATAATCCAAATATGGATGTCGTATTTCTGCCTGTAATTCAAAGAATTATGAAATAATGAAGATAAAACAATAAGAAAACCTTCCGAAAACCATGTTGGAGAATTGTACTAATATTTCACAAAATTAATTGGCTTAATACAGAGTAGTTTATTTTTCTGGTGGCACAGTATCAGAATCCGAACCTTCCGTTCGCCACAATTTTAATACAAGCCGCCTGTAATGACATATCTTCCATTTCTAAATCATAAACTTCTGCATCCACCTCCGCTGTCCCCTGTTTTGTACTTTAAACATTCCATCATTTACACTACTATAGATGAACTTTTTATTATTCTAACATTAGCATTGTTTACATTTTGTGCGTAAACGGCGACTGAGCGTGGGAAGACAAATGCGAACCACGCAGCAGTAAGCGCTCAAGAGGCAGAACGGTGCAACCACAATTCCGAGCATTAAGGCAAGCGATGTTTTCACACGGGATTTCCCAGCTAAACCCGCTTTCTATCCTCTCAGCGTTGCTTTCTCCGTGCTAGAACGTCATTTCGAGCGCAGGTCAGCTCATACGTTATTCAGATGTCTTCCGGCACGTACCTATGTTCAGGTAGTGTATAATTTGACTTTCATGTGCTCTTGTTGCTGGGAATCCCAGGTAAATTGCCGAGTGAAAATACAATTTTCGTCCACTAATACGATGCAATTTTTTTTTCCTTTGATTCCAGCACTCACCCACTTAAAAAAGAATACTTTAACATTACCCTTACGTGAGCAGGGTGCGCACAAAGTGAACACGCAGATTCGGCCACAGAGCCAGCGTTGGTCTTTATAAAGGTCTACGACGAAATTTCGTTTAGCCACGTAGTTTTTCCCTTTTGGAATAACACCATTAAGCTGGCAGGTGTTTCGGAGGATCAAACGAAATTTTCGCGCGCGGCGCTGTCCCTTCTGAGTCGCGCCCGCCCACGCTCGCTCAAAACGCGCACAGCCCCGCTCCCCTTCTGCCACTCTGCGCGAGGTCCAACTGACACGCCGTCTGCGCACGCACTGCTTCGCCGCCGCCGCTTCATGCCTGATTCGCACTCGCTTCGCCACAGCCTCGCCTCGGCATCGTCCCTGCTTCGGCGGCGCATCGTCCTTTCGTCCCTTGGCCACCGCTTCGTCTCCACTTCGTCCTCGCTTCGTCCCCTCTGCGCCCCGCTTCGCACTCTCTTCCCTGTCCTTTCGCCCCCGATTCGCCACCGATTCGCCCCCGCTTCGCCACCCATTCGTCCCCGCTTCGCCCCCGCTTCGCCCCCGCTTCGCCCCCGCTTCGCCACCGATTCGCCCCCGCTTTGTCATTGCTTCGCCATCGCTTCGCCATCGCTTCACCATCGCTTCACCATCGCACGCCATCGTTTCGCCGCCGCTTTGTCCCCACTTCGCCACCCCTTCACACTCATTTTGCCCCTGCATCGACGCAGCTTCGTTCCCGCTTCGCCACCGTTTCCCACTCGCTTCGACCCCGCTTGGCCCCCGCCATTCTTCCCTCTTCCTTCCTCTTCCACGCATCACATCCGCCATCGTCTGCCTTCGGAACGCCATCGCCTGGCACTAACTCTCTTTGCACCTCCTGCATCTTCTGCCACTCCCCCTTCCCGCATGCCTCCACTTTCACCTTCCCCTCAGCCCACTCTCCTTTTCCTTGTCAGGCCTTTGCCCAACGTCCCCTTCTCTGCGCTAGTTCTTCTTCATCTGGGTCTCTACTCTGCACTAGGCGCATGTGCCTCGAGAACGCCTCCAGTTCGCTACCTTTGCCCCGCTCGGCCTCCATTTCAACCCTATTCCTGCCAGTTCCTCCGCACTTCTATCCTTCTCCACCCCGCTTTGAATGCAACCGTCTTCAACGCTACTCCACCATCGTTGCGCTCCGCACCGCTTCGCCTCCAGTCCGCGTGGCCTTCGTCGAGTTTCTCTTTCGCATCACCTCCTAACCGCTGCATTATTGCTCTGTTACGTCGCCGCCGTCCCTCTTGATTTATTAGTCGGGCGCGTCAACTGTTAAGGTCATTCGTTCTGTAAGTGTAGTGTCTCTGTTTTCTCGGAAGTTTTTCAGTAATCTTCCCCGCTGGATGATATCGACCTATACGTTGTATAGAGGGATTTACGCCAACAAGATATTTTTCTCCAAGTGAGGCAGCGCCTCAGCTGGAACAAGCTCGAAGCTCCCAACTGGTCTCGGCATGGTTCGGTTTTATTAGGGTAGTGTTCAAGCCATCGCCCTGTAGTGATAAGAAAACCACAGATCACAGTCGATAATAGAAGCTGTCCGCTAGAATTCTCAAGTCAGCGTCTATGTTTGAGCTAGTGTCGAAAGTCCTGCCACAGTCGTGAGCGTAACCCTAGGACTTCCCGGTCCGAGGCACTGCAGAGACATCAACTGATGCCTTGAGCCACCTACGCCGGTCCACCCCTGCTGGGACACGTCTGTCTTCAGCCCGCTTCCATCCACGTGGACCTCCGGTCTGGCCTCAGCTTTGCTGTGATATTCCTTCGCCTCGACCCGCCACCACTTCACGTGATGCTCTACACTCCAGCACGCCTACACCGCCTTCGACCACCAACAGCCACTGCAGCAACACCTGCCCCGCCATCATCCAGCTCCCTATCTTCTACCCGCTCTCAATTCTTTTTCTCGTACGTCAATATGATATCCGCGCATCACATCCGCCACCGTCTGCCTTCGGCTCGCCATCGCCTGGCACTGACTCCCTCTGTAACTCCGGCATCTTCTGCCACGCCCCCTTCCCGCGTGCCTCCACTTCCACCTTCCCATATGATCCTATCAACTCCATATCCGTCCTAATCAACACTTCTCTGTGCAGCTCCATCAATTTCATTTCTACCCCCAACCACCACGTCTTCTTCATCGCCACCGCGCGACTCTATTTCTGTTTACCAACACTTCAATGACCAATTCGACCACACTTATACCTTTCAAAAATATTGTTTATTACCAAACAAGGGTGTCGTTTCATTTTGTATATTTTCATCATCTACTTTGAACTGTTGTTGTTACTTATGTCTTTCTATTATTTTACGGCACAATCGCTACATTTTATATTCTATAATTAATATTAAAATTAATTACTATTATTATTACCATTATTGTCATTATTATTATCAATATTATGATTATTATCATTATTATGTGGGTAGCTTTAATTCTACATTAATGCAGCATAAATACCTAAGGAAGTTTGTTTTAGGATGTTTGTTTAGCTCTCGAATTCTTCTAACGAATTCCCTTGCCATTACGTATAACTTTCATAAATATTATGTAATATTTGCAAAATACGGTGGACCTGTCTATGCTCGCTGTGCTTGCTCAGCATTTCCATACATTTTTGACATTTTTTTTTCTACCTCTCTCCTCCTATTTCTGTGGCTGCACGTTTCCTTCGTGGCCCGTCGCGCGTGGATCCCTTTGGTCCTTGAAAATTATTTTCCGCCCTCTTGTGCATCCGCGTGCTCACTCGCCCGATCGCATTGAGCTCGCCGGGAAGCACGAATATCTGTTCGCTATACGGCCAGCGAGGCATACGCCCACAAAACCGCCGCCCCCGCCCAATCCTTTTGCCTCTCCCTAATCCAGCTCTCCCTCCCCCCCAGCCGACCCACCGCTGGTCGCGGCGACCCCTCCCACCCACTCGGGGGCGAGTGCGCATCCGCCTGTCCGTCACGGAACGTCTACACGCCCGACTGCGTTCAAGGCAGCCCTCGCCCCCGCAAAGTAAATTTTAATCTATTTTCCGTTAAAATAATTAGGAAAAGTTGGTAATATTGATAGTTGAGTATGACAATGACAATTTGTGCGTGAATGTATGCCAGTAGTGCATTGCACCGTCGTCTTATGTCTAGACCATCTGCCGAGGGCAGAACGTCTGCCGGGTGCCGCTAGTAATACTATTTTATTTACTTATACTCCAAATGTTTTTATTCACTATTTGTGAGTTTATAAAACACACATTGTAACAATATGTACTTTATACTATGTGTCATTGTAACTAGTTTGACTAGAAAAGGTCTTAGGTCTGTGTATTTATGAAAATAAAATAAATAAAAAATGATTATAGTTATAATTAGCTCTCGAATAAAAAAAATGCTAAAAAATACATTACTGCCAATGAAAAACTAGTGGCGTTGAGAGCGCCCTGCGAATGCAATTCAGTCTTTTTCGAGCGCCGTGCCCAACCACCACCGCCAGCGCCACCGCCGCCTGTTACCGCAAGCGGCCGCGGGGTGCGCTGCGATCGCGGCTGCGGCGGCAGGTGTTGCTGTTCCAGGGTTTTCGACTGCGCCAAATGCGGTCGGATCCGCGATCATTTCGCGATATTCAAACTAGAGCTGCGATTTGGGCTTCAGTCGAGAGGTAGGCAGAGTCCTCGTACTCGGCTCAAGCATTGGCTATTCCAAAGCGGTTGACAAGGCAGAAGTGGGAGTCAAATTTGGTTTCAGATTACACATGAAGAAAATACCTTCTTTTGTATTCAGTTTTTTCTTTTGTTTGTCAGAGAGTAAAAATAATTTATTTTAATGGCAAGCAAACGGAAGGGCCTGACACTGCTCTATCATTAATGAACTTTGCGACTCTCCACGATGGCGTAGGTACATGGACAACAGACAACACGACACAGTTACGTGTAGGCAGAGAATATCCAAACAAAAGACCTCTTGGTATGACAGAGTTTCAAAAGCCTTGTGTGTATTGCAGTTATTTCACGCGGGCGAAACGCTGCAGATTAAAACGAGAAGTACGGATGAATGAATACATATTGGGTTGGAGGTAAAGGACACTATTCTACATTTACTTCATTTTACAAAGCAGTTTAAAGATGATTTACTTTGAACTTGGGAGGCCACCATGGAATTATTTAAAAGCACTAAAACTCCGCCACATATTGGTGTCGAAAACTTGTTGTATACCCCTTATTAGTCACATGATTGTGTCAATAATCCCATTCCGGCCAAAAATGGACACAGTATCCTTACCCACATATTTAATATTTCACTACCTCTTGTGTCTGACCGTGAGGTGAATGAGTGATCGATAGACGATTACGATAACAGGATGTGGGATCAAGGATGAAAAGAGATGCAAGGGAAACAGGAGAATTCTGAGAAAAGTGCCGCGTGTGCACCACAAAACTGCACAGGGATCGGGCGGGATGCGAACTCCAGCATCAGCGGTGGGAAACCAGCGCGCTCACAACTGCGCCACCAGCCGCTCCGAACAAAGCGAAGTTGCACGCACGCGGGGCGGAGAGGCAATTAGCGGCGCGGAGCCAGGGAGCACAAAGCGTTGTGGCGGCCTCGCCTCGCCTCGCCAATTGCCCCAAACGCTACTTCGTGACCAAACTAACGCTTCATGGCTGCGTCAGGGGAAAATCTCATACACATCATGATGCTTATGCAGATCTCAATGTCGCTAGCAGGATTTGTGATGCAGAAACTGTACTTCCCTTCCACCAGTGCTGTTCATTAGCATATTGTAGCAAACGGCGAAAGTGGTTGTCTACGTACTTGACCTCTGCATCTCTAGCCTTTCATACAACCGTACTGCTGTAGCTGCCTGCTGTTCGGTCACATATATGGAATTAGTCTTTCATCCGGTTTTCCAATTTGTAAAAGAAATATCTATTTTTTTTGCATTTTTCATCATTACAAATAAAAGTCATATGCCTCGTTTAAAACAAAATCGCAGCATTTAATATTAGACCTGATAGATAATTATAACTATTCGATCTCTGACATTTCGGTGTATAGTTTATTACTCTAAAATCAGAGCTATGACATACATAACATAAATAAATTCGGAACAACACAATTAAACACTATTATATTTATTACTACTACTTTTGAAAATACATATTTATGATAATACAAAATACATTATGCTTACATAGAGATGCGGGATTGTATTATTCCATTCTGCTTGGAAGTCACATGTCGACTCACGTGTTGCAAAATTTCTCTCCCGAGACGATTACCTTGGCGGAGTCGGTGTATCGGCGTGTCCCGTTGGACAGCCCTACAGAGGGGCGATGCCGCTCTCGCCACCCACCTCACGCCCTCGCGGTGCAGCGACTTTCATTCCAAGGTTACCCAAACAAGCGGGCGCGCGAGGCTGGAATTTTTAAAATCATACGCCGAGGGGAAGCCGAGGAGGGAGACGATGGGATCCAGAACGCACTCGCACCGCTCCGCCACACCGGCCTGCCCCACCACGCAGCTCACCGCCCCTCCCCGTCCCACCCCCTCCCCGTCTCGCCCCCCCCTGTCCCGCGCCCTCCCCCGTCCTGCCCCTCACCGTCCTCCCCTCACCGTCCCTCCCTGTCCCGCCCGTCCTCCCTCCTCCCGGTCCCGTGCCCGGCCTCCCCGTCCCGTCCCCCCGCCGTCCGTTCCCTCCCGTCCCGTCCCGTCCCTCCCCCCCGTCCCGTCCCTTACCCGTCCGTCCGGTCCCTCCCCAGTACCGCCTCCGGCGCCGGTCCGTCCTCCCCGCATCGTACCCGTCACCCCCTTCACGTCCAACTCCGTCCCCGTCCCGTCCCTCCCCGCCGCACCTCACGTCCCGCCCGTCACCCGCCCGCCGCGTCCCGCCCGTCCGCCCGTCCCCCCCGTCCCGCCGCCGTCCCGCCCCCGTCCCCGTCCGCCGGGTCCCGCCTCCGTCCGGCCCTCGTCCCGCCCCGTTCCCGCCCCGTCCCGGCCCCGTCCCGCCCCGTCCGCGCCCGCGTCCCGGCCCGTCCGCCGCGTCCGCCCCGTCCCGCCCGTCCGCACCCAGACTCACCACGACCCGCCTCTCTACGCCACGTCGTAACCCGCCAAGCCACTCTCTGCCACGCCCCTCCCCACCACGTCCCTCTCCGCCACGCCCTTTTTCGCCACACCCCTCCCTGCCACGCCATGGTTTCAACAACTGGCGAATGCCATTTCCGATTTCCGGAGGAGTACTCCCACACAAATGGAACACAGTCCACGCGCGATCTTTCCTTTCTCTTCCTTGTCCTCTCCTCACCACCTTACACACACTTATACTTACATACACTACACTACTACACATGCCGGGAGACCAATCCGAAGCTCAGTGTTTGTCCCGGCTGGGGCGCTGCCCCGCTGGTGGGAGATACCTTGTTGGGGAAACCCACAAACGAAAATCCGCAAAACCGACATGTAGTTGGGTGCTGGATCTCACCATCAAGCGGAAAATGCTACCACATCTTCCGACGACAAAAAAATATACACTAACTTTGCGGGACCTACGCTGCAGTTGACGCGCCCATATTTAGTAATAAATAAACTCGTATTGCCTCGATCATACCGCCTTAGTAAGCCCCGTCCCACCCTTGCAGTCCCCTTCCGTCTCGTCGAGTCATATTGTTGTAACCAACGTTGACACGACTTGCCCTTGGTAGTTTCAACTTGGCCTTCCTCACAGCTCTGTTCAATTCACGTCGCCTCGTCTCTTTGCGACTCCTCCCTTCTTTGCTGCATTCTGTTTCAATCCGCGTCGTCTTACCCGAGTCGACGCGACCATAGTACTTCTGGCCTGCTCCGTGCCATTCCTTTCCTCTGTTCCGTCCAACTCGCGTCGCCGCGTCACTTTGCGATCCCTCCGTTTGCCACTCCTCTCCCCTGTACCAATCTTCTCTCCATTCTGATTCGAACCGCCTCACGGTACGTCGCGTTTTCCTTTGCTCTGCTGAGTTCCACGCTCTCCCACTTTGACATGCATCGTACTTTTCGTTTCGCCCCGCTTCTACCCGCGCTGCTGTCCCGTTGCTTTCTGCCCTTCCCCGCCTCGCCACTCCGCGCCGCGCCGCGTTTTGTTTTTTTGCACGACGCCTAGTCCGCGCGGACCCGCGTTTCCTCGGGACGAATTGTGCGGTCGCCGGTAACAAAATGCGTTTTCACCGGGAAATTACGTTTCGCTGTTTGAGAGCTTCCAGATTCGACAGAAATGCTAAGTGGGACGCTCTTCCTTTTCTCCACTGTGTTCTGTCATTTCAACAAGAATGGCGGATGGTGAAATGTATTTTTCTCGGCATACGAATTTGATTTTAAGTATTTAAATAGTAAGAAATACACGACTTATAATATCAATAATACTATTTACTTCAAAATATTCTAGCATAGTTTCTTGTGCGCGTTTAGAGGAACAGAACACTATATCCCTCCAGAAACTAATGGTTTTGTGATATCTAAACTCTAAAAATGGGAGTATGTTGTAATAAAATACAGTTTAACATGTCAATTATGTTTTCCCTTGGGATTACACATTCAGTATTGATGCAAAGTGGATGCTGATATTTGTTTTTCTACCGTGTTCTATTATTTCATTAATATAAAATACTGAAATGAACGTAATTGATATGCCGGAAATACTTTATTGTTACACATTTTAAGAGTGTTATTTAAAGAAAATTATTATTATGGTTATTATGTATTTATGGTGAAAGAACATGTATGAGTCATATATTTATATATTGGTTTTAGAAAAATATTGTGATGAAATTTTGAATTTGTTGATATTTGCATTGTTTGAAGTATTTTTTTAAATAAGTTCGTAATTGTCGAAAATATTCAGTTATTCAACTTGAAACTTACAAAATTTTTGGCATATTTGGGATATGACATATTTTGTAAGATAACTTGTCTATATCTTCGTTTTAACAATTAATTTCTTACTTTATTAATTGCTTTTAGTGATTACAGCAGGAGTGGCCATCCAGTCTCCTATTCGTCAATCTTGACAAATTGGATGATTAAAGTGCATTGCATTTACACCAAATTATGCTTTTAAAGTAGGTAACATAAACATAGTTAATATATTTTTTGTATTTTCAACATCTGAAATAGATATTATAATTGTCATAAATATAATAAATGAGTCGTTAAAAAAATTAATTATAGTGTTATCTATAAAACATATTTTTATATAAATAATAAATAAATTAAAAAATTTCATTACATAAAAATATTTGAATTTGTACTTATAGTGCCCGATGATGAGAACAAAATAAGTTTATGAAACGTTGTGTAATGAAGGATATATTTTATGGCATTTTCTTAAATTCTTATGAACAATTTGACTTGTAAACATATAGATCACATATGCATAATTAATAATTAGACAGACATAGCTTGAGAAATAAAATATATTATTATTTTGGTATTTATACTTCTTTAACAAAAATTAATACGAGTATGTCAGTTCTTAAAACGAGCAAAAAGAGTAGTCGCCGCCATGATCTCTCTACCTCTTTGCACTCAGATGCAGTCCAGAATTATTTTCACCAAATCCGCTTTGGCTCCATACCAGGGTCTATAATAGCAATCGTCTTTTCATCCTATACTAAGCTCCAATGAACGTACGACTTTTCATCTACGTTAAGTAATTAATCTGCGGAACTAATATATCCGTTTCGTTAATCCAAGTCCAATCATGAATGTATTAAGAAGGTAAAAAAGTACTTGGGTTTTATGATGCATATCCACTAGTACGAGTATGTATACTTAGTATTAAGAGCTTAATACGTAAAAGAAACTGAGAAAAGAACCGAGAAAAGAAACGTTTTACGTCATTCGCGAGTAAGAGAAATTAGAGTAATTGCTTACCTATTCGAAATAGGTAGTTACTCAAATAGAAAGAAAAAATCATATGCACTCCAACAGAAGCATTAATGTAAAAAAGTCGAAAAATACGTTATTCACAAATATCTTAATTCACATAGTGTTATAATTAATGAAAATGACCTCTATCTACCCTATTTATTTAATCTGCTCCGTTTGGACATGCCATTGATAAGGACCTGATATTCTGTTCCGAATATTTATAATTTAATTCGATGTACTCATATTCACAGATATTTGCTGTCAATATTAATATTTATGTTCACCCTTTATATATTTTCTGTTGTCCGGCTCTGCTCGCGCAGTTTTTTATAATTAATGATTTCAATAATATTCCCTTTTAATATTTTATTACTTGTGGACAACGAGATACGACGGGCTATACCCTACCTGAAGGCACGCAGATGGGCTGTCGGTACAGGTCAGTGATTTCTGAAAGTTTCTGTTTGACTAAGTAATTCTTTGATTGCAATTTAATGCAAGTTATCAGCCTTGTTTTCATATAATAAATATTTATTGCAATTCAGTTATCATTGCTTACTGAGCCCATTTATATTATCACCATTTTCAATTATTATGCTTTCTTACACAAATCAATATGTTCGTACGTTACTTCGTATCTTTGCGTCGTCTTTCTTTCGTCGCCGCAATGAAACGCTATTTCGCCCAGCTTATTACACGGAGTCAGTTGCCAGAAGGAAATGCTAACCCGTGACTATTACCCGGTGCCTCGAATAGTTGACATAAATAGATACGCGTGCGCCATACTTCCCTAAATTAGCCTCGGGCTGGCACCTTACCACATTACACATATTCACAAATACATGTGTTCAAGAAATGAAAAAGTTGTGACTTATTCCCTACTTTAAATGCGTTCGCATTGACATGCCCCTTTCTATTCAATCTACAATTAATTATTATTATTATTATTATTATTATTATTATTATTATTATTATTATTATTATTATTATTATTGTTATTATTATTATTATTACTATTATTATTATTACTATTAGTATTATTATTATATGGTGATGATGGGTGAAACGACTAGGGATGAAGGTAGGTGGTGTTAAGTGAGGTAGTGGTAGGTGATCGTGGGATTTTGGCACCAACCCAGCATTCACCTTATGACCGAGGGAAATCACGAACAACCTGGACCTCCCAATTGCGAGACCAGCGCGCTACTCACTGAGCCACTTCGCCTCTTCGCCACTCGGTTCTACAATTATGTATTAATATTATTCAAATTCTTCTACTACTTCTTATTCTGAAAAAACTGATGATAGTATTATGCCAGACCACTCCCCTCAGTGTTGTGTGTTGACTGATGTATTGCAATATCGCCCACCACGCGTCTCATCTAAAAATAATCGCCAGCGTACCAGATTTGATGACGTCGACTCGATGGTGAGCAGTCAAAAGGGAAGAATCTAGTCCTATTCATAATTACGCCCCCCGCAAATATTATTTCTATTACAAGGGGATTTGATTCCCCCTATCGATTTGTGATTCTACTGAGATCATTTATTTTTCCCAGGCTTGTTTATTTATGCCCGCTACCATAACAACCTGACCGTGATGGCTCCGTCTCCTATGTATGCCTAAATCCAAACGTATCAATATACTATTCAATAAATATTACAATGTTTATATTGTTAAAAGAGGAGGGTATAATTTTCGAGAGCTTTCTGAGCTACTTGTGAAATTTAATTACCCGAAACACATAACTACTAACTGTAATAAAAAAATTCTTCCTTTTTCACTATATGCAATAATAAAAGTAACAGTATAAATGAAACTAAAATAAATACGAAACTTTGGCGAGCAAAACCATACGTGTTAACTGAAGGCCTCCACTTCACACGTATTCACAGTATAATTTATACGCTAGTTTTTAGGTTTTCCTCGGGTTTATACACTTCACATGGTTTGTCGGCATTGTTACCTAAACGTTTATTGGTTTCTTTTTGCGTCCTAGATCAATTCCGCAAATTCCAATTTTTCTACTCATTCAAAGATGATTTTTTCAAGAACCTTTCTCCAGTAACTTCATCAATAACCTAAAAATGTATTGCTGTTACTTAATCAATATGATCCCCGTCATATAAACAGTAAATAAAATTACGTGAAATATCGTGTTCATTTAAGAATTCAATTTCTTGAATTAATCTACATAAAAGTCCATTCATATATTATCTCGCCACTGTGTTAAAGCTTATTTAAAGAGCTTCAGTGCTTTGCTTTATGATTTTGAAGAGAACGATGACAGAGGAACTGAACACCAGAAACGTTATTTGTACAGCTATGTGGGGAACGTCGATATTTCTACGCTGCGAGAATTGCTCGGCGTGGCGTCATTTGCTGCTATTATCTCAGCACGGCATCGCCCAACTTCACTTTCTCCGTGTTTATCTACCATTATCTTGTTCTCTTCGCTGACGTTGTAGCTCCTCTCACAACGTTTCGTTTGTTTTTATACCCGTTTCACTATAATATAACAAGATTACTTGAAATTTCACCGCATTTCGTAACCAAGGTCCGTATTCATGTCATTGCTCGCGGCAGAAGAAGGAAATTCCTGGAACCTAATTCCTGAAAAAGCAAATTTTCTATCGGCAAAGGCCTGTCAAGGCATACTGGTAAACTCCATTATCTTGATCGAAATTGAAGTATCAAGGATTCATTAAACCAAGGGGGAATATGTTCGTGTTTGATGCCTTTCTCCACAATTCGTTTGCGTGTCAGGCGGAAATTAATTATATGGGAGAGGAAATCCGTTTTGAACACTGAAATTTAATGGAGTTCTCGGGCAATAGAAAGATCTCGGAGATAATACAGGGTGCGTGAGACGGCGCGGCCAGATGCGCTGTGATGCGGAGTAACGCGCGAGTGATGGACGACACGTTAAAAGAGCGAGCTTTCAACTGAGCGCGTAAATGATGAGGGACATGAAATACATGGTTAAGGTATTCTTTGCGCAGAGTAGAAATCTGTTTTTTATCTAAGATATCACTGCGAGAGCATTTTGAAAATAATATTAAGAGATTAATTTAAGAATCTTAAGGAAATTATTATTGCTATTTGTTGAAATACATGGTCAAGATTTTCTTGCACTGAGTAAAAATCAGTCCCTTATCTAAGACATCCCTGTGGGAACATGTTGAAAATAAATTATTAAGGGTTGTAATTTATGATAAAAAAATATATTGGAAAATTGTTATCGCTATGTTTTAAAATAGATGGTCAAGATCTTCTTTGCACAGAGAAGAAATCAGTTCTTTATCCAAGATATCCGTATGTAAACATTTTGAAAATAAATTAAGAATATTTCGAAAATAAATTAATAAAACATATGTAAGATATAATTGTTGCTATTCTTGAGAGTGCATCATTAATTAAAATATCCACGTTCAATTCTACATGGTGAAATAATAGATATCAATATTGAAGAGTTGAGATGATCTGTGTAAAAGTAACAATATTTACCTTTAACTGCCCGAAACTTTCCCTGATTGAAAGTTGCGAAACACCTGTTTAGGATTGTAAACGAGAATGAAAGGGTTATGAATTCATTTTACGGTTGAATACAATTTATTGCAATCATTAAAAAATGTAATCGAGTGAAAAATTGCTAGTGCAACAGAAATGAAACATCCGTTGTTACAATGCAACACATCAGATATTATTACATTTTAGGAAATAATTTAATATGCATTGGAAAAACTCGGAAAGTTTATTACAGGATAACACTCTTTCATTTTTAGTTGATTTTAATTTCTTGGTCATCCATAAATACTATAAAACTTGAACTTTTATCTTTCGTTTGAATTTTTTAAATTCCTTAAAGTTAAATATTAATTTCTGTAACAAATTTCAAAATATTATGTAGTTCGCACCGAGCAGCCGTGCCGTGAACATCGTACGCCACAGCTCTCTCACTGCGTAGTAGTTC
>BOPP01000156.1:1639741-1657241 GCA_017312745.1 Gryllus bimaculatus
AAAAAAAAAAAAAAAAAAAAAAAAAAAAAAATATTATGTTTAGAGCCACATAGACTTCTCTCTCGTAAGTCACACACCGATTTTCAATATTTTTGATGATACATAATTATTTTAACTGATTCAATTGCCTATTAACTAACTGCTAAATAATGAGAATCGTTTTAAATTTGTTATATAACGCAACAATTCTGCTATGTTCTTATTTTCAACTTCAAAAATTTAGGTATCGCAAATAAGTAGTTCAAACCGCACGATATTTTGTAAGTTTGCTTCAATCATCGCTCATATGAAAGACTGTTAGTGCAAATCTCACACATAATTACTATTGTTATACATTTCTCACTATGATCTGCCAGATGTTTGTGTCGCAGTATTTTCATTTTATTGTGAACCATCGTGAAAAAATAAGGAAGTGAGAAATATAGGGTATTCGAAAAGTGAATGATTTTGCTTAATATGCAAACGCTGAAAGACCTAGTATAATGATGAAGATGATCCCAAAGCGTGCACTGTGTAACCTTTGTATATTTTAATATTGAAACATGATATTTAATTGATCCATGAATTGAAATATGAGAAGTAAAGTTTTATTCTTGCTTTTTTATTTGCGTGGAGAATGATTTACATATATTAATTATCTAGAGGATATATTTATGTTGTAATTAATATTATACAATTAAATTAATTTGGATATAGTATTTCTTATAGTAATGTCTAAATGCGTGCCAGCTGCCGCGGTTAGACGTAATATACAAGTGAATATTGTTGATTAGAAGTAAATTGTTATTTTCATAATACTATAGTTGTTTTTGGTGAAATGTTGGTTGATGTTGCTAGTAAGCATTTGCGTTCAAGAAATGTCCCGTTGACATTCGATTGAAGTATTTAAAAATGTTTGAAAAAGTCAATAACAAATATTTCGTGACAAATGTGCGACACTGTAACAATTACGTCGGCAGAACTCGCGATATTAATGGGGTAGAAAGGAACTTTCACACGGCAGTATGATTTCGTGCAGTACATTAACAGTAACACAATATTGTTCGGTAAATTAACAACAAATTCGATTGTTCTAAAGTCTATTTTTATATCACGATAACAAAGTTTTATTGGGGTTCCGAATGTTTTATAAACATTATTACAATACATGAGTATTTATTACAACCATCGTTGGCTCGTTGGTTTGTGTGGTGTTCACTTTTCACGGCGCAACACCGGGTTCTATTCTCGGTCAGGGCACAATTATAACTGTCCTCTTTCCCTACAAATGTCTCAGTATCTATTGTTGTGTGACGATAAGAAAGCACACTCTTAAGTTAAAATCAGTATATACAGTGGAGAGAGGTCTTTGTGCTAAGCACACGAACCCCTTACCCCATGGCCGAGAGGCTAGGCCACTGCTAGTCGGCCAAGGCTTGTCTCGGGCTGGCGAGCCGAAGGACAGGTCAGCATATGTCACCTTCACCATCGACGATTCACCCTCACCCTCGACCTCGCTGATTGTTATCTGGGTCAATAGAGTCGCTGAATTCTACTAATTGATGTAATAACGAACTTGAAAGTGAAGTAGGACACTGATAAAAATATATTGGCGAAACGTTAAAAATTAAAACGTGTTCTAGTGGTTTCTACTTATGAAGGAAACTTTGATACTATTTAGGAGGAACTAGAGAAAGCGTAAGTATGCTAAGAAATGTGTATTGAATGTCGGATCACATGAATCGCGTAAAGTGTTTAACTAGATAACCACTATGATGGACAGGTGATGTAACTCACGTCACGTCACGTCAGGTTAAGCCAAGCCAATCCAGGCCAGGCCAGGCCAGGCCAGGCCAGACCAGACCAGGCAGAAAGCACTGACATGTCTCGTAACGATGCCCGGTGGAGGTTTTAAGTAAATAGCTTTGCTTACACTGTGGTGCGGTGTGCTTTAAATGCACACAACAAACTACATTAAAATTGCACATCACTCGATTAATATAAAACAATCTATCAATTGTTTCTTAATGAAGTGGATGAAATATGCACAAAGAGCACACTTTCATAACAAGCAGCTTTATTACTTAATGCATTTCGGGCAGTAGATGTATTACACGCCAACAAAGCAGTTTTTAACCGTGTATCCCAGGGATATCTAAGAAATGCAATTACACTCTTAGACTAAAAATAAAGCTCAAGCTAAGACATTCAATCTTCAACAAAAAATCCCAATAGAGGTATTTGTTTCTACAATACACAATGTAGTTCAATTTATCAGGGGCGGATTAAGAGGCATTTTTTTGGGTGAGGGTAAAATTTAATATATGTTCTTCGAATATGTCATATTACATATTTTATAAAATGTGGCAGGGTGTACTCACCTCATGCTTCGATACGATTTTATTCGATTTAATGGTAATCCGAAAATATTTAAGCCTGAAAGTCTCGTAATAACTTAAAATTAATAGTTACTGAATAATTTTAGGGGGGAATTACCCTCACGGTGGATCTAATGGCAGTGGTAAGAGAGCTGTCCACTTGGCGGCAAGCCTACCTACTGAAGGCCGTGTAGTGGGGGTGGGACGGGGAGGGGTGGTTGATGGGCGGGAGGGGCGGGGGAGGGGGGGAGGGGGGATGGGAGGGGAACAGGGGAGGGGGAGGGGGGGAAGGTGGAGGAGGGGGCTGGGTGGGGCTGGACTGAGGGGAGAGGCTAAGGAGTTGCGGGGAGGGGCTGGAGTTGTGCGGGGAGGGGAGGTGCTGAGAGGGCGGGGATGGGAGAGAGGCGGGGGTGAGAGGATTTGGGGGTGGGGAGGGGCTGCCACCACTGACGGCCGCTCGGCTGCATCGCTTCCGGATGTTCCAGCTGTTGTCCGAGGGCTGAACTCAGCTCTCCGCCTCGCCCAGAGGCGGTTTATTTACCCACCCTTAAGCGCCATTACACTTGATTAAGCTCTGCTTACGCCGACACCACACCCCAGGCCACACGGCGAAGAGCGACCGGTATCTGCGCATGCGAAGTACAGTGAAGTATATGCAGCGAAAGCTTCGAAAGTAGGGAGTGTAAATTACGGCTATGACAACGACCACGACAATGCAAGACAAGAGGGTTAACGGCAGTAGAGCGATCGTTATTGGAGTAGGAACGGAGAGAGAGGGAGAGGTGGAGGGAGAGAGGGAGAGGGAGAGAGGGAGAGGGAGAGAGAGCGAGAGAGAGGGAGAGAAAGAGAGAGGGAGAGAGAGGGAATGAGGGAGAGAGAGGGAATGAGGGAGAGAGGGAATGAGGGAGAGAGAGGGAATGAGGGAGAGAGAGGGAATGAGGGAGAGAGAGGGAATGAGGGAGAGAGGGAATGAGGGAGAGAGGGAATGAGGGAGAGAGGGAATGAGGGAGAGAGAGAGGGAGAGAAAGGGGGATAGAGAGGGGGATAGATATGGAGAGAGAGAGAAAATACTGGTTTTGGATAATAAGCATAAAATGCAAATCACAACAGCGGTGGTACCTGTGGTAATACATAGGTGACTTGTTTATGTAATTACGCGGTTATCTCCAACGAAAAAACAAGACAAATTTTTCAATTACCAAGTGCACATACAAATGCGATAATGGTAATAATATTTACCAGTGGATACTCGTCCAATTAAATCTCATAGGAATTTTACGACCGAATCCTTTTTCTTGTCTGGATATTTATTTACCATATTAATCAATTCAGTCATGAAAAGAAATGTTTTCAGTCTATAGTGTAACCTATCCTTACACTTGACTGCAGTGCCATACCGTGGTCTGCTGCGGCCTGCTCAGTTCTTCTCTTACCTAGCCTGCCATGGCCTGCCCAAACCCACCGTCCTGCCCCTGTGCTGCCTTGCCTGACCTCTGATACTAACCGCCTTACCGCCAGATTGTGCTGATGATTATTTTAATTCCCAGCTTTTCCCATTTATTCTTCCAATTTTTTAGAGCCTCACATAGAGAGATTTTGAACACTGTTGGTACAATGCAACACCCCAGTCTAAGTCCTTTATTTCTCTTTCTTTATTTTCATTTTTTTCTTCACTTGACATAAGCGATATAGTTCCTATGTAACTCTCTATTGGCCTTAATTTATATGCTAGTAACAAGTTGATTTTCCGTGACAGCAAAGGTGGCATCCGTTTAGGGTCACAAACAATACAAAGGACCACTTCATTTGAACTAGAGGGTAGCAACATAACGGAGTACAAGAATATATTGCGATCGAAGTGTCTATGTAATAGGTTAAGAACTAAATACGGCTAATTTTAAGAGTCGCCGATGAATTCTCACACTGGTCCAAAGGTGGGGAAAAAGCTGTATAATTGGCGATGGAAGTATTATTTCAGGCTTCATTTTGTGAATGCATCTATTAGCGACAAGTGCTGGCTAGAGAAAGATTATTTCCCTCGCTTGAGGTATGTTGTTTGCCTACAAAAAGTATTTGACATATTATCGGTATTGTAGTTACACAGACGCAAGATTATTTTCTGAAAATTGCAAATGACGAAGGTGGGCGTTTCTTACTATCTTGGAAGAAGAGTCAATTGATATATACAAGGAAGTTCAGATGGTGTCGAGTTGACGACCCAGTGGAACTCGAAAATTCACACCTTGGCTTTCACTAACCCAAGAAACGATCCACTAGAGGTCTATCCATATTTATTATATATTATTATTCTTCGTCACCGCCACGTATCACCGACCCTCATCATTTCTTGATGATTAATGCGCATTTCATCACATACGAATTACGAATGTGCCACCATCGCATGGCACACAGAAACTATTTTTTCTCGTTTACATGTGTCAACACACGACTTACATGCATAGAAAATACCAACTCAAAAAGTCTGAATATACTCCAAGTAGCGTAGTGCAGTGGAGGTGCGTGGGGGGAGGGGGGAGAAGGAGAAGCAATTGTGGACGGACCGAATGCAGAGGAAGAGATAGGGACGTTAGGGGGAATGGGAGGGAGGGAGGGAGGGAGGGAGGGAGGAGGGAGGGAGAGAGAGTGGAGAGGGAGGTGCAGAGTGGTTGGGGCGAGTTGTCGATGGAGTGAGACGCACAGGGACGAAGCCGCGGATCGGTGGAGAGAAGAGGGGAATAGCGGGCGGAAGTAGATTTAGGTAAGGTGGGGAGAGCCGAAGAAGAGGAGAGTGAGGAGAGGGAGGAGCGGTGATGAGGCGAGAGAGAAGGGAGCGTAGAAGGAGGAGCAAGAAGAGGTGGAAGGGAAGGCGACGAGTGTGAAGGGGAAGCGAGGGCGGGTGAAGAGGAGCAGGTGAAGCAGCGCAGCCGGCGAAGGGCAAGAAGGGCTGCAGTGTGGGAAGGGCGACGAGCCGGGCTCGGGGCGCAGAGAGCAGGGCAGTTTGTCGCCGCAGTGGGCGGCGCACGCTAATCTTGTCCTTCCGAGAGCGGAGCGTGCTCCTGGCGCCGCCTCGCCGCCCGCGGTTTCAGAATGTGACCGCTCAGCCCCCAGCGCCGTCTGCTAATGGGAATTGAGGCCGCGGCGCTCGCGACCGGCTCAGCGGCAGACAGGCTGAGCCGTGTGGGGCGATCGCACGCGCTAGAGGGCGCGTCGCGATCGTGACGACGGTTTTACGGACGCGGCGTGGGCAGCGGGGGCGAGGCGGGGTGAGGTGGGGAGAGGCGGGAGGGACAGCAGGCGTGGCGAGGGAGAGGCGTGCGGGGAGAGGCGTGCAGGGAGAGGCGGGGCGGGGAGATGCGTGGCGGGGAGAGGCGTGGGCGGCGAGGGTGGAGCAAGGGCGGGGGAGGCAAGGTGGGTGGGCGGGGCGAGGCGAGGCGAGGCGAGGCGAGGCGAGGCGAAGGCGGTGGTAACGGTGAGGCCGAGGCGGGACGAGGCGGGACGAGGTGAGGCGGGATGAGGCGGATGAGGCGCGAAGCGGGGAGTTAGGGGAAGTGCTAGTTGACACAGGGAGGTGAGGCAAAGTGGTGCATGGTGGGGCAGAGTGAGGCGAGCGGCTAGTGGGCGCCTGCTGCCCTCGTGGCCTCGTGATGGCGTGTGAGAATGAAAGCGGTGGTAACCTTTGCCTATTGGAATGTCCTGGACGCCAAATCTACATGATGTAACGGGGCAAACACTCAGACGGCGCGGCCGGGGACAAACGTTGAGGGACGACAAGAGATCGATGTGACGGTTACACGTGGAAGTAGGACGACTGATTATTAATGCGGAATTAATTAGCCAAAGAAACTTTCATAACTGATATCAAATAAGAGGAAGCAGACAATACGATAACTTGCAAAGAAAGTGAAACCGTTGGGAAATATTCTGAAGACAATAAAAAGGACGAACATCACAGAAAGAAGGTGCCTATAGAAGGAAAATCATTTGAAAGATATTTTTCATATTATTTCGTGAGAATAATTTCAATTCTTCCCTCTTAATATATTAGAAAATAGGAAAGTTAACACATACTTTGCTTATAAAAGCGAATGGATTACGTATACATGGTTGATTATTGATATACAACTATTATTTTAATGAAATAATATTTCACTCATAGAATAATGTCATCAGATACTCGTTCTCCTAAAATAGCCAATCAAATCTCCACGTTTTTCATGATCTTGCTTCTCGTAGTATAGCATTTGTTAGAACAGGCTCCAAATGAAAATCATTTGGCACCTCAATGGGGGGGGGGGCTGTCCAATGGCGACCAATAACTGAAAAAGCTGCCCCGACGCGAGACGTCACGGGCCAAACTTTATGACGTCATTTCCCGTTCGCGTCGGCTTCCGCGCGCGACGCGGCGGCCGGCGCGGCGCTCGCCGCTAAGACGACGCTAAGCCTCCCGTGACGACGCGCAACTTCCAGAGCGTCTCTGAGGCTTTAAATCTGTCCGACCCCACCCCCTCCCCACTGCTTCCCCGCCGTTCAAGCAGATCCAGCCACCCCGTCCGCCTCGCCGGTGCCCACGGGGCTCCCTCGTGCCCACGTGGCGTCGCCGGGACCACCCGTCACGGCCCGACTCGCCCTGCGCGGAGAGCAATCCCGCCGGTTGGAAGCCGTGTCGAAGGCGTTGCCGCCTACCGGCCGTCGGCCGGAGCAACTTTTACACTGTGTTTTGTCAACACGTTTTCCAATAAAGAAACCTTCCAAATACCAATGTTCTCCACATCTTATGTCGTTTTCTCTGGCTCAAAGAATCAATTCTTCGTCTTTGTTTTTAAAGTAAAGAAGCATCATTAAGAATCTTTAAGCATCGTGGAGTCTTAGTATAAATATAGTAAAAAGGTGTACGTTCAGGAACATTTGTTTTAATTTAGTTTAATTTTATTACGTGAACAGATTCTATCTTAGTTCTTGTTAAAGAAAATATATACTATGAATAATATTGTATTTCATGTGAGTGTGGTTATGTAGCTGTGTTAACATTTTATTGGCAGATCTACTATATTGATAATTGAAAAAAACGTTGGGAAAAATAAAATTTCACTATATCTAATTCAAGAGAAAAATTAAGTAATGTAAAGATAAGAGTTCACTTCAAATTCTCATATTTAAGTAACAAAATGATTACAATTACAATGATTATATCGAGGGATTACTATGAAATATTTTATAAGTCATTCACTTGTTTTATTTGACACATTAAATCATTTATAAATGAAAATATTTAAAACGTTTAAGTAATTTTAATAAATAAGCGTGTAAGTAATTATTACATTATAAGTAATTAGTCTAAACAAAACTAATATGGACCAATTTTGGTTTTGTGGTAAGTTCAAAGAAATATTCTGTGACCGTTTCAGGAAAAAATATTTTGAGAGATGACCTTCCATGATTTGGCGCAAATTAATCGTTAAAAATTATATTATGGAAGAATAAAAAAATACATAACTAAAAATGTAAAGTAATTTCCATGGTTTTCACACAACCGTTACCGAATTGAATTACTGAGAGAAAATTGAAGAAAACATATTATAAAAATATATTTAAGAAATACATAATAAAACATATTTACAAAGTGATACACCACGTAAAGTGAGAAATTAAATTTAAAAAAATAAAGAAAAAAACAAAAAAGAACAATTTCTGTAAAAGTACCAAGTACATGCAAAGGGTAAACCTGTAAGATACTAAGCACGTTTCAAGGGTGTGATGTCATTGATACTCAGAAACTTAGTATGTATTTCATGGTATGTGTGTGTAAAGGTAATGAGTTATGTGAGTATAATCACTGTAAAAACGTACTCTCAATCTTAATTGTGATGACAAATACATAATTATAACAATGGTAAGTAGCTAAAAGTCATATCACTACCCATTCGCAAATTGATAAAATCTTCAGATAAAGACACTTGAACCTTCATCGTAGATTTAAGTACTAGTATTTTGCTTGCAACTGCTAATCTTACTCAAAATTTTAACTTATCTTATACTAAAATCTATTTACAATAAGGTGAGAGAGTCAAAAAACACAACCTACCATAATCATGAATAAAATGTTAACTACAGAGATTTAATCTTTAGTATTATTTTTACTACCGCACTTCTAATCTCGTTCCACTCTTGTCTGCCCCTATATTCCCGATGGACCAATCTCCTCCCGACACGTTTACGATCGATAAAGGGCCTTTCGAGGCAAATGAGATTGCCCGGGAATTACCCTAATAAGAAGCAGTAATAGAAAGTATAAAGATAAAGCAGGAAAGTTATTTTGCCTTTCTTGTTCATCCGTGCACATCCACCGGAAGTTTGTAATTTTTTGAGAAGCTCTCTTCCAAACTCCTGAACACAAAAACAGTTCACCTTTTTTTTTTGCGAAATGCGCATTCGCTACCAGTAGTAATACTAATGCGCAGGAAAGACGTTCATCCCAGAAGCTTCCGTTAATTAGCTCTATCCGCCGACTACGTAAAGAAGCTACTGCGGTGATATATAGTATCTATAAACGTCAGAAACTTAATTTTCCCGAGACGACACTTAATTCCTTTTAAAATTCAGGTCTTGCTTTGCCACATTACAAAACTTGGAACGACCATCGCGGAGACCTCCGTGACATTTGGGCCCCCAAGAGAGGTCACCCAACTCAACCAACGACTCGCGAACGACTGCAGAATTCGACGCTCGACAAAAGAACGCCGCCATTCCGCGAGCTAATTACCGCCCCCGACGCTCATTCGCACGCGGGTTGTAACTCACGCCCCGCCCGCACCTTCACCACCGCGCCTCCTCGCGCCCCGCTCCTGCCCCGGCCCCACCGCGACCCAGCGCCGTTCGTTCGTTCAACCCGCCCCCGCCCCACCCCGCCCCAGGGCGCATCCACCTCAACGCGGTTTGGTTTCTCGCTCTTCCCGGCCGGTCTACTCCCCCCCGGCCGACGCAGCCCTGCTCACCCAGCCCGCCAGTTCCCCTCCTGTGCCCAGCTTCGTTACTCCGTGCCTCCCGCCACGCGGGCTATCTTGCCTCGCCCATGCGCGGCCTACTTCAACCCGCTCGCGCTTCACCTTCGCCTCAGCCAGTTTGGTCTGCCCGTCCACTCCTCTCACCGCCGCTACACAGAACCATTCCCCTATTCACCGCCTCACCTCGAACTGCGACACTCAGCAGCGGTTTGTGGGTCCAACACTGCTCGCTGCAACCGCCACACCTCAACCGCTTTGTCTCCGCCGCTCGCCTAGCGCTCCACCCTGCGCTCCCGCGGTAAGCCCAACGAAGTTCGGTCAACATCGTCATCTCGCGCCCCGTGCGTCATCAAACGCGGTTTGTTCACCGTCCTCGCTCCGGCGGAATCGCACAGGTTGTCCCCACCCAACTCCCGGCACGCCTCGCGCCGCCCGACTCATCCTACTCCGCCACCCGCCACCACAAAGCTGTCGGCCTCACGCGCAGTTTTGCCCCCTTTCGGCCGCCTACAGCGCCGCCGTCTTCCGAAGCTCTAAAGTTCCCGCGCCCGCCCGTGCGGTCGCAAGGGCGCAGTAGACGTCCTCTCTTTCTCTGCCCCCCCCTCTCCCGGGCGCCAAGCTCGTCGCCTCCGCCGCCTCCCGCCCCCAGGGCTTTCTCGAACATGTCGTTCGGGGTGGTCCGGCTTCATCTCATCCATTTTATATCCGCCCCCGTCCATATCTTTCACGTTACATCCAGACTAAGGTTTCCGCCTAGACCACCGGGGCCCCTACGGCTCTTTCATCACCGTTTCCCCGGCGAGCGCCGGCTTCCGTGTCGTATGACACCCGCCACCCCGATTCCTCGCTCCTAAGTCCCACTCCGGTGCTTCGCTGCAAAGCAGTCCTCCGCCTCTCCCCGGCTTGCCCTCGCCCCCGCATCTGCGCCGCATCTCCGCGCGCGAGCATGAGGCGCAAACTTGACACCGCTCGCGTCCCGGCACGACCGAGGAAGCAACTGCCAGTGCCCAAGCGCCCATACGACAGATTGCAACCTATCTCATGAACAGCAATTGAATGTCCGGAATTGAAGGAATAAGCTTTGAGGACCCTGTGGGTGTGTTTAAAAATAAATGTAAGTCACGATAAAAATACTAAAAAAATGAAAATGATATACATTATAACTACTGTTATTGTCTAGAAAATAAAAAGAAAAGATAAAACTAATAATTAATAGTAAATAAGGAAACCGTCCCGGGATAGCGAGTCACTAAGGCGCAAGAGCCTAGCTGTTTCGAACCTGAAGAGTCGCGGATTCGAATCCCCCCGAGCATGGAATGTTTGTATGTTTGTAATGGTCGCGTATCGTCATCACATCATTTCATACGTACATCCTCAGGGCTGATACGTAGGGGTACAGAAATTGATTCTATCATAGTAATTCTGATCAACCCAAACCTGCACGTACCGCCGGCAAAATACGCAGCATCACTGGACAAGTGCACGTTCGTTGTCTAAGATGACCGATTCGTGGACCACAAATATAGAAGACATACTTTATATTTGACCAGGTTAGCTGAACAACTTTAATTACTTATATGCCACATTTTTTCCAAACCATCCCCTCCTCCCCGAGTTCACCAGCAGTCGGTACCTCAGCCTTCATTAACTTCATTATTCGAAGTAGCTCATCATAATCAAACAGCGAGGTTACGCTGCAACAACATTGAAAACTCTAGAAACTATATTGGAGCCGCATCAAACATTTTTTTACATTAAAAATGTAGATTAGTGAGAACAGCCATTAAACGCGAACAAGTTCCGCCAAGACAAACAAATTGAACCTTTGACCTGAGCAAATTGAAACATACGAGGCCCGCCTTGCTGCAGTGGGCGATGCCCTGAGCGCGGAGCGCGGCGTGTCTCTGCCGCCCGAGGGCGAGATGCGAGGCGGGGGCGGGGAGGGCCCGATGCGATATTATGCAGGCGCTGGCCGCCCAAGAACCGCGCACCGCCCCGCCCCCGCTCATTAGAGCCTGTCCGCCATTAACGATATGAGCTAAAACGCCGCGGCGCTGCCGCGCGGACGGGAGTTAATGTCATCTGCGGCCGTCGGGGCAGGAGTTGGAGGGGAGTAGGGGGGATGAAGCGCTTCGAATGTGAGCGTGTGGCGCAGAGGAAAGGGTTGCTGAAAAGGTAAACGGGAGTGCGAGGGCGATGAAGGAACGGGTTAGCGGGATGTGGCGAGGACAGAACTGACTAAATGGAGCGAAGGCTGGTGGGTGGTGATTGGAGTGGGTGAGTGCGCAGAGTTGCGGATGGTGCGTGGGCAAGGCGCGAGGGGCGAGCGAGCGTGGCGACGGGCGCTTGGACGGGCTGTGGACGGTGCGGTTGACGGCGCGTGCGGGCGCTGGCGGGCGCGTGGGCGGGCGCGTGGGCGGGCGCGTGGGCGGACAGACGCTGGTAGAAGAAGTTGTGTGACAAAGCTGGGGAGAGGTGAGGGTTGCTTCTATTATTTGAACTGAATAAAACTGCCGTTTATGATAAAAATTTAAGCTCGCTCCGTGTTTTATGGAAATTATTTGTTTCCCAGAATAATTGAAGTAATGAATATAGTTTTGAGAATGCGTACGGTTCATAAGGTAAAAACATTTCCTGACATAATTCTAATCGTTATTAATCGTAAAATTTAATAATTCTTACCAGGCTTACACCTTCTCAAACGTGTTCATAATGTTTAATGTCTTTCAGCTAAACATAAACGGTTTGGTGTTGCCGAAAAATTACCAACTATTTATGACATACATTTGTTTTATTATTCTTCCCATAACACAAAATAATACAGGATTAATACATATAAATGTGTAATAGTTCAACCAAAGGGTTTAACGGGGTGTGTATTTATGTTTTGCAGCAGAATTTGAATATTTCTTAATGATTTATATATCAATCATTGCAGTGTTTGCGGTCAAATTCTTGATTATTTAATTTTCGAGAAAAGGAACAACTTATCTGGTGACTTGAATGCAATGAATTATAACGATTATTATATAAAAATAATGAATGACTTTTGTATTTCACCACCAAAATAAATCTTATTTGATACTTCCGTTGCGACTTATTAGGTTTCGCCAGATTAAAGCCAGAATATGCAACAATTCCCCTGTGACGGTGTAAATTATCCTATTGAATGTGAAGTATATGCGAGCGCCCTGATTTGCAATGGTGATAAAAGTAAAGTGGTGATGCAAAGCGTTCTCCATTACCATGAACCCTCTACCTGAGTTCCTGCTCAAGTAACGATGTTTGCAAAGATGGAGGCAGCATCATTATCGGGTCAATTTTCATTCATTCAAATTAGAATTCTAATACGTAATAATCAATGTATTGAATTATGCTAAGTGAGAATTTGAACGAAGTTTAATTCTTTATATTTTACTATATAAAATAAGTGATTTTTGTTTGACATTAGTTTCTGAAGAAACGTTTTACTAGTAAAAGTCCTAGTGCATTTCTTAACTAATTTACCAAAATTGTACCTAGACTCAGCAAGAACTGAGTCTGTAAGACCGAATTTGTAATACACTGCTACGCAAGTATTATATGAAGACGTCTACAAGTTACAGACATTTAGTGCTACAGGTTTGTAGGTTAGAGAAATTTCGTGCGTGTATGTAAAATTGCAAGGAACGATACGGGAAATTAAATATAATCGTTAACATTCAGAAAGAGCAATTGTTAATATAAGTTAATTAAATATTTTAATTTTACCTAGTGTAAATTATGGGTTTCGTGCAGACATTGTTAGTCCTGGTCTTTAGTTGTGAGATACTTCATTTTTAGACATTTCCTGACCTCCCTTATTTTTTAGACTGTGTTTTATTATTCTACGAGTAATGTTCAACTTTTCAACATACTTTTAAAGAGCTATATTTTCTCTTTGAGGATTCCGAACTTATTTTTTTTATCTCTATAAAACAACTTAATATTTTTCATGAATTGTATTTTTCTCTAATATATATCTCATTTCTATATCTAAAAATTTCGTTGTCATCCACCGTCAGTAGAGCCCGGATTTCCAACAAAGTCCAGAAATGCTTTTTGTTTCTTTCTTTTTGTGCATGTGTAAGTTCTAAACAATATCAAGGTGTTTTCCCTAGAAGGTGAAAAAGTGAAATAATTACTCACGGCAATAGTCCGATTCATTTACCTCATTCATCAAAATGACAGCAGATTTTGCCATTACCACATCAAAAAACTTCATCACTGGCAGTGTGTTGACACGTGATACGCATTTTCCTACCACGTTTTTTACAGCACTCAGATCGCAGAACTGCTCTTGCTTTTCCGCCGGTAGTTGTTTGAAACGCGTCAGATTGCCTTAGCAAGAGCGATTTCCTCGGCGTGGCGTGAGAAAAGAGTGGGAAGATAAGGATATTTGCATTGCGGAACAAGAATTTCTAGCGTCGAATGTAAATTACGTCATGAGGTACGATTTGTATTCCTAAGAGGGAAGTTGACATCATTCACAGTCCACATTCTTCCGATATTTATATAATAATAATAATAATAATAATAATAATAATAATAATAATAATAATAATAATAATATAATAATACGAAGAAGAAGAAGAAGTCAACTGAAGGAGAGAACTCATAATTGCCAGCACAGGACCAAGCATGAAACATACAAATACATAAATACAAAATATAAAATCCCCTACACATCAATTTGGTGTTTATCATCAAAGTATACTATATTTCAAATGAAAAACTTCGTCGCTATTAACGGTCAGCACTAAGCTAATCTGATAAAAATTAGCTATATGATCGAAACTAAAGAAAAATGATGTTAACACATTCAGCCAACGTAATTTTGTGCGGATAGTCGCCGCGGCCGTCATTGTTAGTCTCTGGAAGAAGTTTTTACTTTGTTCCTATTAGTGCTTAATCCATCGTTATGGTTTCTATATCATAGTAATAGAGTTTCTGTAAAGTGCCAACATGGCGTGAAGTAACACTTTTTTATTTTATAAAAAAGTGTACAAACAGTTAGAACTTAGCAAGACATACCACCATCAACTTCGGTGCGAAAACCAACCACTATTACTACCTGCCTTTTCCTCTGACAACATAAGATATAGCAGTAAGGCGGTTTTCATTCTAAAGATTCGAACCAACGAATGGATAATATTATTTCCTAAATATGCTCGCGACTTTTTGCAATTAAAAACAATATGCAATGCAACGTTCTATCACATATACAAATGCAACCACTTTTGTATTTTTGGTAGAAAATTAAAGAAAATATATTAATATTTAACGTTAAAGGTAAGCCGCTTCTGTTACAATCGCAATGCTTTGGTAAAACATAGAAGCTCTTTCCTTACCTCCCATTTAGCATTTGCTCCTCTTTTCTAAGGCGGGTGACAGTTAACGTGGAGTGCCGAGGAAAGGCGGCACAGATAATACAAAACGCAACAGCAAAAGCAAGCCATTGTAAAAAATTTGAAAAATGAAACTTATAAAAACAAACCGCCCGCCGGGAGCTTCTGAGCCCTTGGCGTGTTAAGGGAATGCGCGGGGGTGTTGGTGCAACGCCAGTCCTAGGACGCCGCGCAGAGAGAAATAACCGCAGTCAAGCTATCGGCAGCGGTGCAAATCCGCTCGCCAGGCGAGGAGGAGGAGCGCGCTTCGAGCCCGGCTGCGGCCGCCCTAAGCCGGCTGTTCGACGCCGCGCAGCCTCCGCCTTGAGGCAATTAGGCGCGCTATAAATTACGGCGCGGCCGCTTAGCGGCGGATGTTGCCAATGGGCCGGCGGCGGCGCCGCCCGCCCCCCCCCCCAACGCCACTTGCGGTTGAGGAGCTGGCAGCAGGACCCGAGTCCGAGGGCCGATTTCGGCGGCCGGACGGAGGTGCGATGGCGAAGATTAAGTGAAGGGAAACAGAGACGGGGGTGATGGCGATGGCGAGGGCGAATGGCGAGGGCGATGGGCGAGGGCGATGGCGGGGCGATGGCGAGGGCGATGCGAGGATAGGCGATGGCGAGAGCGATGGCGAGGGCGAGTGGCGGGGCGATGGAGAGGCGAGGCGAGTTTGCCGAGGGCGATGGCGATGGCGATGGCAACGGTGAAGACGAAGGCGAAGACGAGGAGAGACAAAGCCCAATACGAGGACGAGACACGAGGATGAAGAGAAAGCGAGCAGGACAAACAGACAGAACGAACGAAACGAGCAGGACGAAAACGAAGACGAGCAGGTACGAAAACGAAGACGAGCAGGACGAAAACGAAGACGAGCAGACGAAAACGAAGACGAGCAGGACGAAGACGAAGACGAGCAGGACAAGACGAAGACAGAGACGAGACCGAGACGCAAGGACGAAGACGCACAGCAGACGGACGCAGACAGAAACGAAAGAGCCAGGACGAAGACGAAGACGAGCAGGACGAAGACGAAGACGAGCAGACGAAGACGAAGACGAGCAGGACAAGACGAAAGACGAGCAGGACGAAAGATACGAAGACGAGCAGGACGAAGCGAACGAACGGACGAACGAACGAGCAGGACGAAGACGAAGACGAGCAGGACGAAGACGAAGACGAGCAGGACGAAGACGAAGACGAGCAGGACGAACACATGGTCTAAGACGAAGTTAGAGGCGGAGGTGACGGGAAAGCGATGGTGATAATAATATAGGTGATTGTGAAGGCTGAGGCGAAAGTGATGGTGGTGGCGATGACGATGACGAGATGATAGTGACGGCGACGCGAAGAATGCAGGTAAGGTAAAGAATAATGTGGAGGTGGAGGTGACGGCCAACGCATTGCAGAAGGAAATGGTAGGGTTTCTAGATAAGGCTAGTTGTTTACCAGACAACGACGGCAGTCGCTTTGAGGAGCGGCAGGAACGATTGTGACGGAGACAGCGGTGAAGATAGAAGTAGGCGTGACAGGAGAAGATAGAGATATCGCCAGGGGGAGAACTAAGGTGGGCAGGCAGAGACGGTGGCGAGGTAAGAGTGAAGGCGGTGGCGGGGGTGGAGGAGGTCGACAGGGCGGAGGGAACGGAGGTTGGAGTGCCGATGCGAGTGGCGTTGGAGAGGGTTGAGAGAGATTGTTAGCGAGAGGAAAGACGACAAGCGTGGACGGGGTATGAGCATGGGTGTAGGCGTGGGCCTGGACGTGGGCCTGGACGTGGGCCTGGACGTGGGCCTGGACGTGGGCCTGGACGTGGGCCTGGACGCGGGCCTGGACGCGGGCCTGGACGCGGGCCTGGACGTGGGCCTCGTCGTTGAAAAGGGCGTTCGGGCGATCAACGCAAAAGCGGCGGACATGGACGGCATGTCAGTAGTGGAAGCAAATTGATGGGCGGAGATGGTAGGGGTGGGGGGATTAGAGGGGTGTAGAAGGAATGTCTGCGGTGCGGTGCGTAAGCGAGTGCTTGTGGTGTTGGAGGTGCTGGTGAGTGTGAGGGTGGTGATGAATGAGATGTAGTCAGGTGAATGAGAAGTAGTCATACGAAGGCGATTTTACGTCCATTTTGTGTGTGTTTGCGGCTGCCGTAATGTGAAAATAAAGTGTTTTTATTTATTGCACGAGTGATCAGAGTACGTGCAATATCAGAAAAACATTTGAGCAATATCAGCTAATGCAAAATACCCTGTCTCATGAGATACTTATTTTTCAATGAATATTTTTGTTAATGAACATTATTTGCCAATTTCCATTATTTTCAACCAAAACCGACGATAATCTGATCCACTAGTGCCCAATTGCTTACGTTCTTGACAAAGAATAACAATGTTGGTACAGAATAGATTACGTTAATTTGACTTCTGTTCAATGCGACAGCCTAATTTCAATTACACTACTGGAGTTTACCGCAGTTCTAAAAAAGAAAATGAATTCATGGTAGACCCGCAGCAGCTAAACGCAATAACTAAGAGGTAACACTTGGTTAATGTTGACACGTTAACTGAATAATATAGAACAGAAAGTGACAACAATTAGAAATGTATGAGCTTAGATGGTCTGGAGGTAGCATTGCTGTTCGCGCAAGGTCCCCGGACTCGAGTTTTGACGCGTTTTTTTGGAAAAATTCCAAGCGAATTTTCAAACAGCATTCTAAGAAATGGGACATAGACTGCACGCAATCTGTCCC
>BOPP01000156.1:1659741-1664740 GCA_017312745.1 Gryllus bimaculatus
CGCTAAATACTTGTGTGTTGTAGTAAATCGTTTGAATTCCAGTTGCTCTTGGGTAAGAAAAACAAACGAGGGAATTGGATACGTTTTTCAAATTTGTACGTACTGGCTTGACATTTAGTTTCAATTGAATAAGGACTAATTATATTAGAAGTATGCTTGTTTTTCAAGTATATTTGTATCTTCAGTCTTTCTTACATGATCTGGGATATATTCGTATTTACTTAATAGGTTAACCTCTGCATCATTTGTAAATTCGATGTTCCAAATGCATTAAAATCAAGTCAGAAATCGTTTGTAGCATTACTTATAATTGTGAAAAGTTTCCCTTTAAACCCATAGCCATTACCATTTACTCCAATATAAACAATGTATATGTTTTACTGCAAAAAGCCTACTATAATGAAAAAAGGAAAACTATGATAATCAATTCACAAAGTGGTCTAAGAGATGTAAGCCCTGTACGAAAAAATTCTTATAATATAAAATTCAATTCTTTATTTTACATACATACTGAATTCATATATATGATAAAAATGGACAAACATTTCTAGTTGTATATTAAAAAGCAACGCAAGAGCAAAAAGGCGAGGTTATCTAGAAGCCGATTGCGTCCATGATAATAGAAGGAAATACGAAAATGTTATGATAAATTTCAAACCAGATACCATGAAATATTCCCAGTATCAGATAAATACTGATTCTACATCTCATCAAAAGATATTCTGTGAAAGTTTGAGTTTTTTCGTTGCAGTTTTTCGTATAATTCGTTTAGTTTCGTTTAATAAACCCAGTTTTCTCAAAAACGGTTCTACACAATTTTAGTGCGAATGCACTACACTGAATAACTTGAGATAAATCCCATTTTGATGTATTCTTTGTCTTCATAAAATACACAAATATCCGCTTTTTAAATATCGCTCAAGTCGCAAATCTTTACATTACGGGCGTCCCTAAACCATATAAAATTTGTGAGAACAATTGCTCGCAATTGTGAGAAAAATTGCTCTTAAATACAAATGATCATATAAATCTATGTTTTACCCTTCTTCAAATTCCTTAGAGTCATTTCAATTGTACTTTTTAGTGATACATAGACAAATTGAGATCGTGAAGAAACGGCTATTAGGCGCCATAGATGACAGCTGTAAAGAGGGTTGGGCACAACCGAAAAGACACCACACACTAAACAGATAAGTAAATTAACGAAGATGAGAACATTTGTGTAGAACTAGTTAATTAACTATTACTTAATCACAGGTTCAATAAATGAATGTTAAAATGTCTGATCTTGAAATGAAAGAAACTGTGAAAAGTATGTAATTGAAGAAAGGTTTCTTCAAGATTCTCGATCTCCTAACTTTGGGTCGGAAGGGTTGCGTGCCTAAAATTATTCTGACAGATTTATCCTTGGCCATGACATATCAAACGAGAAAGTAATATAGTGGACTAGAAACTGCGAGGTGAAATTAATTAGAGGTTCCCATATCCATCAAATTTTAAAATTGCTTTTATGTCTACAATGTAGAGTAATGAAGTTATCATTGAGTGAAATCGTAAGCTGCTGTATGACTCAGTAAATCAGTAGAAGCGTACCTAAACATTCTTTTATATAACCTTGAAATTAGTAAGACAATTTTGATATTCTCTTTTCTGTTAGGGTATTCTTTAAAATTCGTTCTTTTTTAACCCACGCTATGTAAAAACAAAATTCTGTTTATATAAAAGTTGCTCCAATGATGAAATTAACGTTAAAATTATTTTTTACAGTAATAGTTATTCTGCATGCAGAATGGTTGGAAAGAGATTCTTACGATAAAAATTAAAAGGACAGTTCTATTTCACAATCATGCTTTGAAAATTTTGTATGATACTTCCTGGATATGAATTCCTAAATTTATACATAACTACGGTCATTGCTTGGTATTTATAGTAATAAAATGCGACTACTGAAACGACATATTTGTATCTATAAAAAAAATAAACTATTAGATTATAGTTACATGAAATTGATTGAGCAGTATGGTGTACAACTAATACAATTTGAAGAAAATTATCCGGTGTAGTACTTCGAAATATATAAATCCATTTTTAAACACATTTTCTACTGTCCCGTGAAATCTTATAGAAATAATCAACTTTCAGCCCCAGTTCAAGAGTGTATGCTAATTATGTTCGTGGAAATTACGTATTCTTTGAACGCCAGAGAAATCACGCAAATATTGAGGTAATCCTACCTCACTGTTGGAGAAAGAAACCATAAAATGTAAATATGGAGATTCAGTAACTAGATCACGTTGTATTAGTATGTTTACAGTGTACAGAAGTATAACACATCGTTTATATAAAAGGCAAAAGATTTATTTTGGAAATAAATCGTTATCAGAAGGAAAAATCAACAAGTTTAATAAGACAAGGTGTTCAACCAATCTAAATTGTTAGGAGACGCATTGGACAAGAAACCAGATGAACTGTCGCATAGAAACGAAAATGGAACGATACTTGGCCCGTGTCGTGCAAACAAAAGATTTAAGCAAATAATTCAGCCGGCAGGAAACACGGCCAATTAGTGCGTTGATCAAAACAGTATGTAGTATAAAGTGATTCCTGGAAGAAGGGGGAGTGGGAAATGTTTTTTTCTGAAGTGATAGAGGACGGTTCAAACCAACATTTTTCCAGTACGGATGATGGATGCAAAGAAAAGTAAAATAGTGGTTTGGAGTAGGAAAAATCAAAATTACTTTGTTCCATCAACAAAACGGCATTTAAATTAAAAACCATGCGCATAAATATTATAGTATGATGAATGGAAATTTTTGTGTTTGAAGATTGCCAATTTACAAATTACAAATAGACGGCACGCATGACTTGTACGAAAATAAATATTAGTTCTGTTTCTTGTATACGATGTATGAATGTTTTACGTTAAAAAGAATTTGTTTTATTGTATTTGATTTAAGTTGTATTATAATAATATATCAGTGTAATTACATTCCAAGCGACCGCTAACAAAATTATTAATAAGCACTAAATGACGAATAAATGGCTGCATTGTCAATACTACGCCACATACGCTATTTCCTGACATACCCGGAATTTTATGAATACTTGAAAGTCTGTGTAGGTAAGCCCGTCGACTGGCACGAAATATACACATTTTCTACGAACCCTGAAAATGAGTTAGTAGCAGGTAGTAGTTAGTAGTAATTATTTTAATTCTGGAAATTAAGTTAACATACAAATAGTAAAGAGCGACGTATGTAAAATTATTGTTTCTTTATCTTTGATAACTTACATTTGTGCGCCCCGATGGGTCACCAATGTTAACATTCCAATTTTTCTACTGATTTTATCAGTGTAATTTATTTCTTTCGTTGCCCTACTATGCACACAAATTCTCGCAATGTTAAAATATATATTATATACATTTCACTTTTAAATTGAATCATGGGTTTCGACATTCAACATTTCTAATATTACCTGCTGCATGTGTACGTGCAATTCCATACGAAATTACGATTCGTGAAAGTTCTGCAGAACAAACTAATTATTAAATTGATGGCTACTACAGTGAAATATTAGCTTTTTTTGAAAAATAAAATTTAACATTTATTATAAAAAATATACGTAATTTTGTGGATCTCATCAATTCGCTAGTTAAGGCTGGTTCATATACACGACAAATGTACCGCAAGGCTTTTAAATAAAGTTCGTAAGCTTATTGCTGATTTCTCGATTGTACTTCTTGCCTATCGTCGTTGTCCATTGTTGGAATAAATGATCAGATGTTCCCAGAATATCCTCGACTACTTTATACTTTATATAATTCAATGATTTCTATTAATATTAATTCGCAAACGCGACTGACCCTCGCTGGGAATCGGATGAAACCCCTAAATGCGACTATCTCCAGCCGACTTTTATGAAAAAGTCTTCCCTATCTACGGAGTATCCTGACATACGTTCCTTCGGAAATACGGTGTCTATTTGACTGCATCTCCAATTGCATTAACGTAAATCACAATTATATTTTAATATTACTAACACCTGCATAATGCATAATGTTAATCTATCCACACTAATCATTATTTACCCGCTTCAATACTATTTACAAATAACTCCAGACTATACTGAAAACTAAATTCACATCACATCAATTGCTTACATGTGTACGAGTCGACTGACATTAAAAGAATGAATATTTTAACCTTCCAACAGAATCACAGCTTTCAAAACCTACTTCCCAATTATCGCATCTCATGTATTCGGGACCGTGTCCAGCGCTGACACCCAAACATGGAATAGTATGCTTTGTTTATTTGTTGCCCTAACAACATGGATTCTTTGATTTCTAAACGGTTTGTATACGTACCCTTCCCTCGTAACTGCACGCTTATGCAAATACTCCCATGCGAAACACCGTGGGGTCTTTTGGCTTATCACACATTGGCGTTCGGTTCACAACATTGATAGTTCAGAATACACTAACGTTTCTGCATCACAGTTAAATGTCACTCGTCCAGGAAAATGACTGAACCGATGCACTGAATACCGGACCCTTCACGCGGCCTGACGCTAAGTATGTATTGGTCGTTATTCATCGCCACACAAACGACCCGAACAGAACCATGACTGATCGAACGCTTTCCTTCTTTTCCCTTCCTTTCATTTCAAGAGCATCCGAACTTCCCTGGCCCATTTTACGGCGCCCGGTTCGCTGGCAATCACCCCCGTCCCCTCCCCCCAGATGTCCGAGGAAGTTAGCGAACACTGATCGAGCCCTGGAACGCGCGGCAGAGGAAGGGAGAGTTCCTTAATTTTAAATAAATTTGACACGCTGAAATGGGAGTGAGGCGCGGCGCGGCGCGGCGATTTCCGAAAGTTTTATCCCTCATAACCCCCCACCCCTGGCGCCGCCGCCCCTTGACGGCGAGACCCGAAACTCCGGAGTCGACAGCTGCCAGTGAAGCCGGACGCGAAGTTGCGCTCGGCACCGCGGGGG
>BOPP01000156.1:1666651-1693395 GCA_017312745.1 Gryllus bimaculatus
AGAGAGAATTTTTTTTTTTTTTTTTTTTTAAAAAATTTTAAAAAAATAAAAAAAAAAAATAAAATACCAATGGTTAAATTTTGTGGGCCAAAAGGGTCCCAAGAATATTCCGATCTGCCTTACTTCCACTTTGGCTTTACACTAAGAATACTTTAAAATAAACAAAACAATGAGGGGGGCCATTCAAAAAGTACTCACTCTAAGGACGTAAGGCGCGTGCGTGAAAGAGGGCCGCCTCCATCCGTGTGCGGGCTACCCCATCCGCCCTGGAGCGCTGAAAGGCTTTCATGGGGCGCGGCGCGTGCACGCTCTCTGCTTTTCCCTCCTGCCCCAACTCCCACCCCCCGGTGATCGTATCGGAGGCGGGGTGGGTGCGTGGGCGGAGTCGCGAACGCGCGATTGATTCGCCGCCGTCCGCGCGGGATTAGCCGCTGCGAGTTCATTAACCCCGCAGATTGATAGCGCCCCGCAGGTGCCTCCGCCCTGTCCCCCGCCCGCGCTCTCCCCGAGGGCGCTGGAAACTTCCTGCCCAAACACACAAAGCGCCGATATCTAGGCGCAGACATACCGACGCATGGTACAAGCATTGATCGATTTGGGTGGAAGTATTCATCAACGCATTTTGCCTTTAACTATGTATTAAATTATTGTATATATTTTGATAAACTGAAACTGAAGGTAACGAAATCGAGACCAGTTTTGTAATAAGAGTTTTTTAAATCATGCTAGTTCTAAAATTCAATGGCTCACTATTAAGTATTAACATCGTATCTGTCGCCTTTCCTAGGATGAGCAGTCAAATTTTTACAAACATTTAAATCAGAAAATGAATAAAACGTTGTAAAATATTAAGGGTATTATGCAAGTTATTTTATAATTTTTCACCTTACCCCTTATCTCTTTGAGATTTAACTCATTTAGACAGTCGTTCCCCATTCTACTCTTACCTCACTCGCTGGAAAGATCTAACAATGGTACAGAATATAACACTCATACGGAGAAATGCTTACAAAATAGCTTAAATAACGTGAACTGTCGACCAATACTGTAAACTTTCAAAAGTTTGTGTAAAACTTAATTAAACACATATCGCTTTTATGATGTAAAAAGGTTCCAAAATTCGTTGGTCTGAACGCACCCGACAACTTGTAAGAGGTCTGGAAACGTAGGATTACCATCCGTTCGACGTTTTAATCCCGAGAACAATACAAAAATGCACAAACACTATACTTTTTGGCTCCTGTCGCGTGTTGTTCACGTTGTGTGATGCTAAAAAGGTTCAGTTCATGCCTCGTAATTCGTGTTCGTGATATTTTTTTCATATAACCCACTTAACTTCTCAAATATAAATGTTTCCTTCCCTTTGTTTAATTCAGATAGTTTCCTTGTGGGCTATCACGTTTCACCTGAATCTTTCGTTCATGCAACATAATTATGTAGTAAGTATTCCATCAACGTGTACGTATGTTGTTTGAAGGTTTCCAAACCAGCTCAACCGTTGAGAATCGTCGCCCTAAACCCCTTTGTCAATATCCGTTTCCACTCGACGGTGGCTCCCTCGCCAACGGCGACGGCGCTCGTAACTACACGCCGCCTCGTCCAAACTCCACCTCATTTGCGTCCCACTGTCACCTACCTCGTCCGAAAGCCTCTGCGCGCTTGTTCCTGATCCCGCCGTCCCCCTTCTACCCCACCCCCACCCCACCCCGCCCTCGTACGAGTGATCAATGGGCCACGCGCGTCACTTGACGGCAGCGTCGCGGCGCGGCGACCGGAACGGCGCTCACGGCCGACGCGCGTTGGGCTGAACGCGCCCGTCAACTTGTAAATTGTCTTGGTCAGTGGGTGCACCTCCAGGCAGGATATCGGAGACCAAGAACGTTATAACTTCGTGGCGGATTTTAAGGACCTCAAACATCGCCAAAATGATCGAAAAAATACTCTTACAATGTTTTTAAAATACCCGAAAAGCAAAGAAATATGACGTAAAAATGGTACAGACGAACCAAATGAGACGAACCAGATCAGACGAACCAGATCAGACGAACCAGATCAGACGAAACAGATCAGACGAAACAGATCAGACGAAACAGATCAGACGAAACAGATCAGACGAAACAGATCAGATGAACAACTTAAGCTGTTGTATATGTTACTGATGCAATCGAGGCTTCTTCCTTTCGTTCAAGTGAACTCACCTCGCAAACTTTATGTTTTAAACTCCTTTACTAGGAAATTATGTCTATACTCAACAAACTATCTGAATAAATGAATTAACGCCCGTTTTAAATCAGATGAATTCTAAATTCACAATCGACAGGAGTATCATCACGTGGAAATTCAATAACAATAAAAGCGCCATCGTCACTATGTTAACTTACAACAATCACGAAACACCAATTGTGTTACTTCGGAGATAAATGGCGACTCCTAAGAACGAGTAAGACTCTTTTGTTGGCTCTGTTTGTTCAGCTTAGATATCTGCCATAAAAGCAGTCTAACGTAATGTAACAATGCTCTAGTCGGAACACACTCTAAGTTCCCAACCGGTCTCCCGGCATGTGTGTAGTGTAGAGCATGTCATTGTCTGTAAGAAGGGGGTGAGGATAGAACAAGGGAGAGGAAGGAAATATCGCGCGCAGTTCGTTCCCCGTTTGATAGGGTAAAGCTCCGGCAGTGGCCTGATGTTAATTTGGATCTAGTCAATAATTTGGGATAATTATAATAAAATATTTCTTCTCAAATACATTTAAATTAAAGTAAGTGGAGGGACATGGATGACTAATTCTTCTAATTCTGATTAATATTTGCATTTACAGTTACTAAATCATAATTGTCTTAAATTCCTTTAATTTGTCGGTTCTTACTTATTATAAACAAAATAAAACTTCAGCAAAAAAACTATGGTAAATATGTTAGGTATACAATATACATTAGTCTTACAGTCAAATGGAAATGACATCATAAATAACTAATTTTGATGTGAAAAGTTAACATAAAAAACCACTCTCCACCCTTCTACGTGAGGTGTTTGTGGTATGTGGCCCTTTTCAATGAGAATCTGTCCTGAGTGAAAACTTTGAATTTCTATCCTCTCAGCTCAACTAAGTAATGATATTAATTATACTGAAACTCTCTATATAACTTGAAATATAAATCAAACTGCAATAATCGCATGAAAATCAGTCCCACTTAACTCTCATTTAAGCAGCTTTTGAACTACTATGATTGTAAAAAAAATCAATATGTGTTATGAATAATACCAAATTTTATTAAATCAAAATTAAAAGGTTTGCATGGAAAGAAGCAATTACAAAATCAGCAAAATAATAATGCGGAAATAGAAAACAGCTACCGAAAAAATTAGAACAGAGATCGATTTATAACAGTTAAAATCATATGAAAGGTGAATAACAGGTAGCATTCACGAATTATTGATTTGCTTCCTCTTCAAACGTTTCTTTAATCAACACTCCGCGCGAGCAAACGTCTCCTTCATTTGAGTTTCCTTTTAGGGGCGTAGCGTAGGTGTCAACTACACTGGGTGGAGGAATTTTGCCACCCCCTTATTTAGATATTCCAATTTAAAGGACTAAAATATGCAAACTTGAAAAACTAAGCAGATAATCAAACACACAGTTACAAAAGTAAATAAAATTATTTACAACATACTTGAAAGTATACGTTCATGAACAATACAATTTTTCATCAAGGTTCAACAATCACTACTCCTATTTATGAGCATTAAAATCAGAGTTTGTAAAGAGCATACTTTTATACGATTAAGTTAATATGAATTGGACGGCTGACGATCCGACAAAGAAACGTTCTTGGAACTGACAAAGTATCAAACACGTACTTCCCTTAAGGCACTTATCCGTACTATAATCTAATTTACAGGTGATATTACCATTGATCACTATTCTTTAGATAATAAAAGTATTTCTTGCTTAATATTAGTCATAAAAAATCCAAGCTCAAAAATAAATACGAGGAATCCCTACAAGAGGGTACAGACGGTGTTGTCAGTTGCTATATGTCATTGAATTGATTTGATGCATTACCTTACGTGGCGAGACTCAGCCCATGAGGCCTGCTCTTCCGTCTGACCACGCACATTTTATTATGCTCCTTTCACCAACAAGGGAGCAAAGGAGCGGCGACAAAACAGGTAATTTGAATTTAGCTCAGAGGCTTCATTTAGGCTTGAGAATGTTTTAAATGGGACATTGGGCTTTACTGCCCCTCCGAAGGAAGGCTTAAGAAGGACTTTTTCGCCTTTAAAATCCACGAGTTCGAATCCTCGAACTTGGGTGTAACAGTCCGATACGCTAACCGTTATACCATCGCCACCGCCAATTATTATTATTATTATTATTATTATTATTATTATTATTATTATTATTATTATTATTATTATCATTTACATTTTTATTATCATTATTAAGATTATTATTCTTATCATTATTATTACTAATTTTGAAATTTTGCCGCCCTCACCCACTACGCTAGGCAACTGGCTCCTTCCATTCCTTTAGTGCCCGCACACCTAAAGATATGAAAGTACCGCTCCCTATACGACGGTTCTGCCATCGACCTTCGACCCCCCCCCTGCGCACACTCTTTGCTACCAATCTCTTGCGTCGTCCCCGGTCTCTCCCCTCTCCGCCGACGTCACCGTGAGGCCAGAGCGCGCGCTTCCATTAACATTTCGCCGATAACCTCTTAAGGCCCTCAAAGGAGCGGGAAAGCGGCGCCCCGAGACCAGAGGCGATTGATTCGGGCACTTTGGCCGCCAAAGAGGATTAAGGGCGCCTTTATTAAAAGATTTCCCGCCGCCCCGCCTCCCTCCCCGGCCCGGGGGCAAGTGGCTGACGCCGAGCGCACTTCCTGGCCTCGCGGCGCGACCACCTGCAGGTGAAGGAAAGGCTTCCAGCGAGTGCGTCCACGTTGCTGCAGACGGAGCTTTCGCAAATCTGTATTCTCGGGAGTTATCGAGCGTAATAATCCTAGTCATAATAATAATAATAATAACAATAATAATAATAATAATAATAATAATAATAATAATAATAATAAGAAGAAGAAGAAGAAGAAGAAGAAGAAGAAGAAGAAGAAGAAGAAGAAAAAGCATGTCGGCCCCTTGGTGCAGACGGATGCGGCAGACGGAGGAGGCTGCAGGTTCGAGTCTTGCGTAGACTATGACGTATTTGTAATTGATCCTTCCCTCATCATCATCTTATCTCATAATTCACACTTCAAGGCCTAACAACCTTGTTACACTGAGAAATACAGCTAAAAAACTGATCCTGGAAAAATTACACAAGTTAATCGTGTATCGTAGCCAGTAATGGCCTATACACCAATAATAATAATAATAATAATAATAATAATAATAATAATAGCAATAATAATAATAACCAAAAACAACTAGTGATCTGCAGCAGCAGAAATGCTACTATCAAGTGTGTGGACAGAAAGAATACTTGCTTCTACAAAGTGTGTGGAATGAAGTAGGTCCTGTCAAGGGGTTCTGAAGGAGCAAAAAGTGGCTTCGAAAATATACATAAATACTGAAGTTTCTTTCTTCCGTGCTTCATGATGTCAGCGGCGTCATTACGGATTATAACAATGTAGTACATATTGGAAAGGTAGTGTTAAGTACGAGTACGGATTAACAAAATAAAATTTTTGAATTTTCAGTCAAGATCGAAATTGTTTGGTTAATTTCGATTTACATGTACATTTTAGATTAATTTAGAGAAAAACAGTAAAAACTATACGTGACGTATGGGGGAGAAGATCATTTGCACATTTTTTTGAGTACCAGAATCCCTTCCCATCATTTTAACTATAAATAGTTGAAAGATGAGTAAAAGTTAAAGATAAATAAATATATGAAAATAAAATTTAAAAAGCGTGAGATTAGCAACTTTTTGACAAACTAAACATTTTCGTTTCCGAGTTATAGAAAACTTATTTGTAACGGTAAACAAACTGCAGGTTTGGTTTTTTTTTTCATTGCTAACAAACTAGTGAACTCACTCTTACCACTACACCTACCACTAAAAGCAAAATTTGAGTTCAACAAAACGTGTGCGTAGTGAAGCTACATTTACAGTTTCCAGCCTGCTACGCGGTTCAGGAAAAAAAACATATTACCAGCAGGCAGCCTACCTAAGCAAAATGTCTCTTTCCGAATGATCTCCTGCCCCTGGTTATAGGCCTTCTCGACCGAGCGACTTCCGGTTGCCGGCGGTTCCAGGAACTTTCCTTTCGGCGAGCGCCGCGTTCAGACAGTCACCTTCTGTAATTGCGGTGTTTACCCCTCGCCCCCCCCCCCGCAAAGACGGCGACCTCTTGCGGAGAAAGGCCACTCCGATTTGCGTCCGCCCAACACGATCGTTATCACTGGCAGGGCGGTGGCGTGCCCGACGCGGAGAACAGCTGTAGGAAAGGAAAGCGCGTGATTTACGTACGAGGAATGACTCGAACTGCCCTCCGGTTCCTCCGATGTTAGAGCGGTTGTAGAACTGCGCGGCGCGGGGAAGTATATTAACATGCAAAATTTAGTGTATTCCTGAGTTTATGAGGGTGTTAACTAAAGATATTAGGTTAAATAGTGAAGTGTGGTGTCGTACAGGGCGGAGCAGAGAAATAATGAAGTAAATGTTTTGAGTAGTATAGTGAAGTGAAATGAAGTGAAGTGCAGTAAAGTGAAGGACAGTGCAGTGCGTTCTTAGCAATTCGTGTGGTTTTATATTATTATATACATTTTTTTCTTTTTTCTCTACGTAATTTAGTGTTTTATGAATCAAGTTTTTGTATTATTATTATTATTATTATTATTATTATTATTATTATTATTATTACTACTATTATTATTACTTTATTAATATTATTATTTCTACTATTATATTTACAAATTTAATGAAAGTGTATTACCTTATTTATTAACGGGTTACACCCAAATGCAGTTTAAATAAATTTATATTTATCCACTAAAAGCGTGTGACATTATATGGTAATTGCCAGTATCCGATAATGTCGAAGTAAACTTCCAAATTAAGTCTTAGACTGGTAGCTTACAGTATAAAAACCTGTTCACCTTCATGTATTAACAATAAAGTAATTATTTTCTTTCACTTTTTCGGCGCCGTACCTCAGTTCCAGCCTTAGCCTAACGTCTGTGTTATCACATTTCTGCGGGAGTAACGTGCCCTAAATAGAAATTATTAGTTAAAATATATTACTCACTAAACTTACGTACTAAAAACGTACTTACTAAAAGATTATTAGTAAAAAAGCTTTGTTCTATTACCTGAGTGTATACTCAACAATAAGTAACACAGACAATGCTACAGACTAATAAGGTGTAAAATATGAGTGTGCTATTAAATGAGACCTGTCATACCGCGCCCGCTCGAGCTCCTTGACGGCTTGGGAAGCCCGGCGCTCCAACGGGCGCGGACAACTTCCCCTGACTCCGCACGCATTTTCCCTCCAAAACCAGACAGGTGTATACATGCGCAAGCCGAATTCGCGCGAGGTGACGAATAATGGCTCATAAGAAAATATGTTTGCCAGATTTATGCTATCAAGTATGCGTGAATTGTATTGTTTATATTATTTACTACTGCAAATTCATGTTCATTGTCTTTTTAAATTCTGCCTTGTATGAACTTTTTCGCTAAGTAGCAGAAATATGTTTGAATGAATAATTCGTTCCTTGCGTTTGTTCAGGTTTACGCTCTGTTTAAATAATTCACTTATTTTATGTATACGTCTATAATGTTAAATAAATTTATATGTCACATGAGTCTTTAACTACTGACATGGAAACCAATATATTTTTAAATGCACTTTTACCTACTGGTATGTTAAGAAATCTAACATTCTTAGCAATGGATTTTAACATACCTAACAACCTAAATAAACAACCATCGATTCATTGCAAGTGAAATGTTTATAAAGGAAGAAACTGGCGATATTTGTACAAATCAGATTCAAACAGTTCAGAATAAAAGAAACTCATATTAGTTTTGAGGATAATTATTGTTAATTATAATATTAATAGTACAATTAAAGAAGGAAAACACGTAAATTAACCTCATATTCCTGGCAACCCATCCAAATGAAACGCTTCTCCGGTAAACATATTTATTGACGATCTATAGATGTCGCCCCTGGAAGTCGACGAGCCAACTTCATTGAACGCTATTTCTTTACGTATATTTAGGTTCAGGAAAATTATTTGCATCTATCAAATCACGGAATACGAATATTGTTTACATAGATATATAGCAAACAACACCCCTACATATCGAAGTAACGTACCTCAGTAACAGAATTCATTTATTTACTATCGTAGTAATGCCGTAAATTTTCACATAAATTGTGAGCTTTTATGGTGACAGATAAAATGCTAACATACCACGAAATGTTAGGGTGTTATTATTACTTCGTTCAAATTAAAAATCTCGGCTTCGCTAAGCCTCTATTTTTATCTTTTGGCGTCTGCAGTAATAACACTCATAACATTTCTAGGTGTGTTAATAGCTATAACAAGTTTTTGTTAATTAACAAGTCTGGCTTAAGAGCGGACAGTTTCTTAACAGTTCTTTTATCATACAAGATTTTTTTGCCAGGTATACCTCCTACATTAATATAGGAAATAAATGCAATAATTGCACTCTTAAGTAAATGTATTTCGCAATGAAGATACTGTTAATTCAAAACTTAAATTTTAATCGCAGTTGAAAATTTGAAATCTAACCCGGTGTATTATATCATTTTAATGAGTCATTTCTTTAGTTTGGTAGAGAAAAAGATAATTAATATACATATATTTGGGGCAATAACTGGCAACTGACTTTTCTAAACACTGTCATTGGCGCAGCATCTACTGATAGATCGTCATTCCGGAACCATTTGTACAACCTTTACTTTAAAATCGCACATATTTCGTTTATTTAATTAAAATAAAAGATACAAGATTTATGAAGAAGTGAACTATTACACAGAGCCTTTCGTTTGTGAATGCAATAATAAAAATGGACTGTGACGTTCCAGATACAATTTTTATGACGACATTTTCATTGCAATTCTTCAAGTATGAAAGGTTTCCAGGTTGTATTTTGAAAGTGTTGAACATTTTCAACCAGCGTTATTTCCGAGATGAATTCATATTGTCTTGGAAGTACAATGCATGCTCTCAAAGATACGTTCCCGTAGAGAACAAAACCAACTTCTTTTTCACCCAAGAGGAAAATTATTCTAAAAACTGTAATTTCAGAGGAACGCCCACTGGTTCTTTCAAAAGCTTTCACAACCCGCTTATCCGCAGACCGAGTCCTTTCGGCTATTTAACATTTCACCGGAATCTTTTAAAGCCGAAGACGCAGGTAGTGGAAATGTAAATATTCAGTCCGCGTCCCGTGTTTGTGTAAACTCCGGAACCGGAAAACACCGTCCCTTTTGAGAGGGGCAACAGAATGTCCACTGATAGCACCGGATTAAAAGTGTTGCCCTGCAAGACCACCTTGTCATTAAGTCGGACATTATTTGCTTAGCATTCGCGACCCGGCTGCGGTAACACAAAACCTCCGCGGAGCCTTTCATTAGTCGCCGCTCGCGTTGAAACGCGGCTTTTCGAGAGGTCAAAGAGGCCAGCGCTCACTTAATCGTCTTCCCCGGAGCGTTTCTGCGACTAAGTGTTCAGTTCATTTACGCGCGTGTTGCGTGAGGCTCAGAATGCGTTCTGCGGGTGCGTGCCGGAGCCCGGTGCGTGGAACGGTCGGGCGGGCGGTCGGGACGCGTGCCCGCTGCGTGTACGCACCGGGAGCGACAAGGTCGGGTCGTTAGCGACACGCCGACTCCGAACGTAACGAGAGATTGGAGGTCCACAGTCATTAAAATACGCGAGCTCCTTTTTCCCGCGGAGTGTGCCCGGGGCTCCGGCGCGAGAAAGCGTCTGAAAGACTTGAGAGGGCGCCGCGCGCTTTGAGCCGGCCCCCCCCCCCCCCAGCGGACGTTGCATCTGCGTAATCTGCATTCTGCGCAAGGTGTGTGGATGGAAGTGTTTTTGTAGCTGCTGTTCGTACTCGTAGCATAAAGGTGCGCTCGCGTAAAGGTACAAGTTTAGCTTGGTTTTCTTAGGGGCGTAAGTGGAATAAACATTTTTATGTTGAACATTTGAACTATTACTGGCTGGCTTGTTCTTGAATGTATTATTTTTACTTTCTCGATACGCAGTAGTGAGAAAGTTATGTAATGGTGCGCATAAAACGGCGAATTTTCGGCAGAAAAACTCTTATTACAGGATTTTTTACGAATTTGATATTCTCCAAATTTGTCACCTCCCCATGAATTTTAATATCGATATTTTAATTTTAAGCTACTTTACATGAGGTCCGGGAACATTTTCCAAATTATCAAAAAATGGGTATATCGTTTTTTATTCACTTTTACTTTTCGATAGTGTGAAGGACGTTTAAGAGAATGATACAGGTCTCATGTTCGTTAAAAGCCCTAATTTTTTGAATATTGAAAAAGTTCACAATTTTTTCAGTGTCTTCCTACAACTGAAACCTTGAAAAAATAGATTATTCCGTAATGAAATCTGTTTCTGATATATTTTGAAGTTAGGTCGTGTACAAACATTTTTAAAAATTTTAGTACTTTTCACGTAATTTTGCATGGCATTAGTGGCGTCAAAGTACCTGCTGTTTTAGTACCGCAAGTTATATATACCATTTCCTAGGTCCAAGATTTTTAGAGATTTTTAGGTTTACCAACGGTATTTCGCAAACAAATAAAAATATAATTTCTTTTATCAGGTTTCAGCGGTAGTATTACCCTAACAAAACTTTTCATGTAGTAGTGTATCATTATATGTGTAAGTGTAGGCGTAAGACCTGAATAAAAACTTTATATTTTTTAACGTTCAGTAAAATTAAATGTTCTTAAAAGAGAGTTAGCAGATGCCAAGAGAATATTTGTAACATATAGGGCATTTCTTCTAATTAGAAGTTACGAAATAGCTTCTCCAAGAGTTGAGTAAACTGTCTATGGCTCGATCAAACTTTCACAATTGTTTTGATCACAAATATACGTAATTGCTTCAGTATTAGAATAATTATTTTCACCAAATTATAAACAGAGTTTACGTAACATTCTAAAAAGAAATACTGCAGTGTGTAATGTTTTATTTGGGTGCTTCCAAATGCATACACAATTTTGTTTTAAATCTCCAAGAAAGAATTAAATAGGCATGTAAAGAATATTTTACTTTTTGCCTGCCAATTAAATGAATTATCTCATTTTCTGATCGGATGTCAAGAAATAATTATCGAAAACATTACATTTAATAGTTAATTATGTCAAGTATTAATTAGCGTAAACGAATATAACGAACTATTTATTGTGGCACGTAATCATTCTAAAAAGTGAAAAAAAATGCTCAAAATGTATCGCGTGATGTTAAATTCAGTAACTAATTTTCACATATTGCGCGCGTATGTATCCTGAATTTTTATATAAATGTCAATAAATTATCCATAAATTCGTAGTTGAGTTAACACATGCAAGGGAAAAGAATTAAAGGCGTTCAGAATATTGAAAGTTTCATTTCATAGTATAATTATTATTTCATTTTCTACGCAGGAATCTTGGTTTTGAAGGCAAGTTTTTCGAATTTCAAGCCGAACTTTCGATTCTAATAATAAATAGCAGACTGTACTATATGAAGCTCAAATACTTTTTGTAGTAAATTCGAAGCTGTTTAAAAGGGAATAAAATACCAAATTTGAAGACAGAAATTAAGCGGAGGAATTGGCAAACAATTATTTTACATTCTTAAAATGAATACGATAAATTAAAGTTATTTCTGATTTTTCTTTGGTAAGCTTGCTTTAATTTTCGTTTCTTCTTCTCTTCTTCTTTTTTTTCTTAATTCTCGTTTCTATAGAGTATTATCATGTAGAGATATATTCTTAGAAGAACATTTTTGTCTTTGTGTAACATTTCGTCAGATACAGGAACTGTGTATCTCCTGGAAAGTCTACGCTCACCTTTATTCTACGTAATATTTATCAAAATGCTCACGAAAGGAGAAAGAAATTGGTAGATCGATATCGATGGCGACAGATAGTGTGGATTCGAGCTGCATTTTACAGAATCCATTTTTTATGATAACATTGGCTGCTAAATTTGTATACTAGATGTGAGTTACTTTGATGGAAACAAGTATCACCTACATTCAGGATTTTTTAAGAGCCATATCCACATTAACTTTAAAAACCATATTATGTGATGTTTTAAAACTGAAGTATATCTGTTTTGTGTGGTTTTCTGTTTCAATCTTCCAATTTAAAATGACTGAAGTAACCAGAAAAGAGATTCTATGATTATTCTCAGTCTCAATGGTAAACTGACATTTATGTAAATGAGGTCGTAGGCTTCCGCGGCCAGAGTCATGTGCGTGATCTGGGCTGGTATGTGTATACCAGCCCTGAGGAAGACCACGACAAGATGGTCGAAACGTCGGCAACACAGCCTTCGACGCGGCGTCACCCGGACAGCCCAGATCATGAAATTTATGTACTTAATACGCACACGTAACAGGCATGACACGCCAGGCGATATACATTTTCACCGTCTCTTCTTGAAAGTTTCCCTTTGTAATTCATGCAATTGAACATCCAGCAACAGAGGTCACGTAAGCACCACCAATTTCAATAATATAGTAATGATCAATCCATAATGTCCCACGCCTGGTTATTCAGTGCGAGTGCTATGAATCTGAAGGCGAATCTGAATTAGATTCTGTAAAAGCAAATCTGTTGGTCTAGGAATGAAGAATTCGAATGCCAGTCTGAGAATCCGCGAAATATAATGCAGGATCTATATGAGAATCTGAAAGCGAATGTCTCTCCTCTCTCGTGCTTGCTACTAATTGCAAATTCTTTCCCACCCTAATTCCGATCAGTAGCCTGTCGTAGGCAAAGTTCTAGCGAGCATCTTCTCAAAATCTAGCCCTCTCTTGCCCTGTCTTTCTATTGGTTTTTAAAAAATTATTTCCTTTCAGGTGTATAACCTCTTTTGCAACACGTTTGATTACATTAGATACAGAGTTAATAAGTTTTGTTACATTTTGAATACATTATTTCTTTGGAATTATTTCAAAAAGTTACCTGTGCGATTGGTTTAGGGTGGTTCAAAAAAAATTCTGGGTAGTTTATTTCGGATATGTACTCTGTTTGGTTTTTGTTTCCCTAATTGAAAGTGGAGCGCTTGTGGGATTGAAGGAACTTTGTGGTATAACTTATGGGCGGATTGTTAAATGTTGGCGGTAATGGGGAGTAGGCGAGCTTGTGATGGAGATCATTGGGTATGAACCAAGGTGCTTTGGTTATGGTTCTTAGAACACGATTTTGAAACGTCTGAAGTCCAAGGATGGGAGATTTGGCTGCTGAGTCTCAAATAAGACTTGCGAACGTTAGCATTGGTCTGATCATAGCTTTGTGAAGATGAGTACCGGTTTGAATTTGGAGGGGAGAAGATCGACGTAGTATTGGGAGTTCGACGTAGTATAGTAGCTGGCGAGTTCTCTGTGTGGCTAGGGCAAGTCTATGATGGATGTGGGGTTTCCAGGTTAGTCGGCGATCGAAGAGGACTCCGAGGTATTTGACTGACGTGTTGGAAGGTAACCAAGGGATAGGTGTGGAGTTGTATGTTAGTGGCGAAGGTAAGGGGGGGTCTGCGTAGAGAAACGAGTTTGGCTTGAAATGTGGTTGGGTTGAATTTGATACGCCATTTACAGGTCCATTCACAGATTTGATCTAGGTGGTTTTGAACATCTAGGGTTGCGTCATCCAGTACTTTGCTTTTTGTTGAGTACATTGTTTGGTCATCGGCAGAGAGTGAGGGAGGTGTTGGTCGATGCGTCATAAGTAAAAATATTGAAGAGAGTTCGAGCTACGACTGAGCCTCGAGGAACACCTGCTAAGATAGGAGCGGAGGCAGAAAGCGCGTCAGTTAAACATAAGAAGAAGGATCTATTCGTAAGGAAGCTTTTAGGTAGGACTGTAAAATACTGTGTGATACCGAGTTATAGTAGTTTGAATAACAAGCGAGACTGCCAAACTGAGTCAAAGGATTTTTCGATATCGAGGAAGACTGATTTTTGTATGCGAATATTGGTGAAACCCTTCAAGAATGTCTTCGGCAAGTCTAAGAATTGGATGGTTTGTTGAGACAAGGCATTGGAAGCCGAATTGATGGTGAACAATGTCTGAAGTTTCGTTGAGGTAAGTTTTTAGGCGAGAGAGAATTTATTTTTCAAAGATTTTGCTGATAGAAGGAAGAAGGGTCTGGGTCTATGACTAGATGGAAGAGAGGGGTCTTTACCGGGCTTTAGGATGGGTATAACATGTGCGTATTTCCAGGCTGTAGGGAAGTAAGCTATTCTTAGAGAGGGGTTAAAGATGTGGGTAATGTGTACAATAACGCTGGAAGATTTTTTTAAAAGGATAAGGGTGTTGATTTTATCAGAGCCGATGGATTTTTTAGGTATATTTTTTGCTAGAATAGAAGTAACTTCTAATGGTGAGATTAATTTATTGGGATTAAGTTTTGGTTTTTGAAAAGTCAGCGACTGTATCTCAGTCTCCTGTCAAGTGATTCCTTCAATTGTTTACAATCTTGTGCGCATTTGTCGCCTGCAAATGATCCCACTCGAGAAAAACTACTTTCTGAAGGTCGTGTTTTGCTCCTGTTCGTAGTCGGTTAACTGTGGTACTCGTGTCTCTGTACTTTAAATAACCGCTTTTGTGGAGGCTGCACTGCCCATAGCTGTCCGGACAAATCTCTTGACCGTCGTCGCAAAAATCCTCCGAATTTTTATCAAATATTAAGAGTGAGAATGTTCATTTGAAGGAAAAAAAACATTTCATTTGAAGAAAAAAAATCTACCTTAAATAATGCAGTTGTTCGAGGGGCCCAAAATAGGCCACATCAAACAAAGAGTTCTCGGAAATTGAGTTGTGTTAACAGTGAAAATCGATCCTGATAAAGGGTATGTGTTGTAATTCTATTCTTACAAGATCACGTTTTAAAAATTGGAGCTACTTTTGAGTACATTTCAAAAATAAAAAATCTCTATTAATTCAGAGAATTAAACGTTACATCACTTTGATGTGATAACATTCGAAGAAATCAAACTGAAATGCGAGAAACCATGGTAACGTGTCGGAGACACGCACTGTGGCGTAATCCTCAGGTTCTCCCCATCCCCGCTCTTCAATTTTTGAAAGAACTGAAGTTCTGGGATTCATGTTGCGTGAATGCAATTTGTTACGTCAATTTTCTTGGTAACTACTGATAACTCGGTGTTCTTTAATCAGTGCTGAAAAACCCTTAAAAATTATTACAGTTTTCCTAAAAGTGTTTTTAAGTGGAATAAAATAAGGAATTTTTTATTAAAGGGCTGGTCAGTGAGAAGGATGGTCTGTTAAAATGCACATACAATATATGTGCCTTTCGCAAGAGAAAAGAATCTTTGAGAAGGAATGTTATTTAATCGGAGTGGGCTTTTTAGAGAGGTTTTGCTGAATATAATGTCACGTGACAAAATTCACTGTATGAATTTAAAGAATAGTTTAATATTAGAAGAAACATCATGAACCTTTCACTCTGACCTCCATTAGATATCAGTATTTTCCTTCACCATAAACTAGCTAAATACTGTGCCACAATTTGCAGTCTCTTGAAAACAGGAGACAGACTTGTCTACGGAACTGATCATAAATAAAATAATGCCTCCAATATGCTAATTTTGAAAACTTTGAAAACCATTGATGCAGAACGTAATAATATACATTTGAATTATCTTCCAAGGCGAAGGGGCATGAGGGGGGGGGGCAAAAAGCAGAGGTGGAAAGTACGGGGAGAGGTGAACGAATGAAGAGGCACGAACGAGCGGCGAGGAGGCAATGACCAGGGGGGTGCAAGGGCGAGGGGGGCAAGGACAATTAACGAGGAAAGCAAGGACAGTGTAGGGGCACGACGTAAGAGGGTGCGGTCCAGAGGTGAGGCGGAGGCTTGGTGACGCGCCGGAGACCTCGTCCTCGGCCGTGGCGGCGCGGCGGGCGTCGTCAGACCAGGCCAGTCCAGGCCAGTCACAGCAGCGTCGTGCGCAAAGCCCCTTCCGGCGGCGCGGCGTGCGGAGCGGGAGCGGGCGGCGGGCGGCGCGGCGGCGGGCGGAGCCGGCGGGCCCGGCGGGACCGCGGGCCGGCGGGCCGGCGGCCCGGCGGGCCGGCGTGCGGGCGGCCGGCGGCGGGCTGGGCGGGCGGGCCGCGGGCGGCGGGCCGGCGCGGCGGGCGGGCGGGCGGCGGGCGGCGCGGGCCGGCGGGCGGCGGTGCGGGCGGCGGGCGGCGCCGCGGGCGGGCTGGCGGCTGAGCGGGCGGCGGCGGGCGCGGGCGGGCGGGCGGGCGGCGGGCGGGCGGCGGCGGGCGGCGGCGCGGGCGGGCGGCGGGCGGGCGGTCCGGTTTAATCTTTGATAAGTGAGCGCGCCACTTCGTCTTTCTAAGGCGACGCGGCTCCGTAATTCAATTTCCTGGGGGAAGCAGCTGCCGGGGGAAGCCAGCGTACAGCGGGAGCTCTGCGAGGCGACGCGAGGCGACGCGACGCGCCGGGCGGGGGCGTCGCAGAGGCCCCGAGGGCGATGGCCCAAGGACCGCCCCGCAGGGGGCGCTCTTCTCTGCACAGAAGCCACCGGTCCTGGCCGGTGGAACGTAACCGGTAGTTGGCAGTTTGAAAAAATGTGATCCTTTAAACCAAGTTCTTTATCCATGATACGCTTTCTTCATGTAAATCCGTACGTGTGGTTTTCAGTGTAATGTATCCGTTGCGTTCGTGTTCTGAGCGTTGAACGTTTTCGCTACAACGTTTGCTTCATTTCACTGAATATTATATACACTAGATATTTTCTAGTCGTTGATATTGCCTACGAGAGGAGTATTCGTCATAATTTGTTCATCGATTCATTGAAATTATACTCTTGAGCTGACTGCTGTACTAAATCATCCGCAAAATCGTATCTGTTCGCTCTTATTGTTGTTTTCGATTAGTATCGATAATCTGGAATATCATAAAGGCGTTCCGTTCTACTATGCACCAGAGTCCATCACTCTACCAATGTCAATTACAACGTGATTGGTGAACATATGTTGTATGGATCTTGAGGTATGGTAGTTGAACAAAGCGATTTCGGGCATCTTTCTGCATATTTTGAGACAATAGCCGACTGTTCATAACAATAAAATCACTTTTCACTTGTAGGTGTTTTAGGTTTAAACGTACAAAGCAAAAGAACGTACGTGGAACAAAAGAAAATTCAGAGTGGTAATGAGTTTTGAATTACTTCCTCTTTATCGTATACCTCGGTCTTCAGGTTTTCATTCATCTTCTTGCAAGCATTCATAGAAATAGCCATGATTTTAAAGCTAGTTTGGGTCAATTTGATCTCATCATACTCAAATTATTTTTTGTAGTACAATTGTTGTGACAGACACTGGTAAAGAATTAGAAGTATTTGAATTTCCTGAACAACTGTTAAGTGAAGTGCAATTAACTAATATTTATTTGCGGGATACGTAGTAAATTTTAAGATTGGGGGATCTTTGAAAACTTAAAGATGAGTTCAGATGAGCTCATTACAGTAACGTTTACGTAAAATTCAAACCCACAACATTTGCATCTACAGTTTTTGTATCAGAAAATTATTTATTTATTTATTTCTAATGAAGATGAAATGAAGATTTCTGCGTAAAATCACATTTTTAATTTTAAAACTGCGCAGTTCAAAATACAGTTATTATGTTATACCTTTATAGGCACTCTACTACCTCATTGTGCTACACTGACGCATTAAAGAAAGCCATTTTATAAAATGATTACAACATGCAACATTTCCTACATTCTTATCGTCGCACACCCATTGTCCTCGTTTACGGCTCCGTAGGGACATCTATGGTTCTCTATAGAGAAGTAGATTTTGCGCTCACACGATAGCTTAGACCTGTTTACGAACCTGAAAGCACATACGAGTCTATTACTCGTCTTTGTAGACTCCTGTCCATGGTTAGCATCAGATAGTACTGAGATTCTATCATCATTCTCTGAGTAAAAATGGTGGCGTAGGAGGGTGTAAGTGTGCGAATGAAACGGTTCTTTGAAAGGGTATTGTGTAAGGGAAACACTCTTTCGGGATTCTTGCAGAGTCCGAAGAATTCAACCCATTATAGAAACATGCTTTCGTTCACTTTTATTTCATTTTTATCCTCTGTGTCCTGATTATTTTTAAATAATTATACTACAGCGATAGGCGATACAATGTGAAGCTGGCACAGAATCAACTATCTTCCACTTCTGATGTGACGATTGCAGGGTAGTTAAGCTTGTAAAATACGTTTATACCATAACACTTTTAGAAGAATGAACGCACGTTATCGCTTTCGTATTTTCTAGAAGTCAGCGCACCTCTGGGCGTCGACCTTAGGAATTCTCATAAAACAACCTAGGGTCAGTTCAATGAGAAATTTACGTAGCAAATGTTCACCAAGAATACAAAAATCTATGTAGTCGTGCATCGAAACCACAAATAAGTTAATGCAAAAAAAGAATGGAACTCTACCACTTCCGCTACCTGCATGATTAATTGAAATCGTATAATCCATTTCAATTAATTGATTGATTAGTATTTCTGGGTGTGTCAACTTTCAAGTCGTTATACGTGGAAGGGAGCGCGTGATTTTATCGCAAGTGGTGGCAGTAATATTTCTCTGCTGGATGGCGAGAACCGGTGGCGACCTACCCACCGGATTTTTTTTCCAAGATAAGGTTCTTTTTTCCCACAAGCGGGGCACCGCCCCAGAAGGGACATGCTACAAGTTCCCGACCGGTCTCTCGGCATGTGTGAAAGTAGCGCATGCAAGAGTACGAGTGTGTTAACGTGTACGAATGTTTGTGCACAGCAAGGGACCTACTGTACGGGGAGTGGGGCGGCCAACGGAGGGTAGCACAGAAGCAAAATTCTGAGGGGGCGACGAAACTGCGGCAACTTGTAGTCATCTGTGTTCTATAACACTGGCAAGTTAAACCCGTTGTTATGCAATTGTTATTTTTTTAACGAAGGCAAACATAAGTAATTTTGGCCAGCATCATAAATTTCTGAGTCACAAATTTAATGAACTGATTTTGTCAGAGCATCCAACATCGATCGAAACCGGCTTCAAAGTGATAGTTACCTTGACATAATAGTATACTACGAAACGAGTCATGTAGAAAATGGTAATAATATACCAATATGAAGTTTGTTCGTATTAATGCGGGAGTATTATATATGAGTAATTATAACCGGTTAAATCTGGTTTCATTCAGTACTTTTTCCATAAATAATGACAGCTATTAAAAGCTAAGTCTTTTCTTTGAACGTATTATCCGAGGATGTAGGCACTGAATTTAGCGGGCAGCCATCTTGGTGCCTCAGGTAGCATTGATTGGTTCCATAAGCACAGTACGGCTTCAGACGAGATGTACAGGACACAAGTTATAATCAAAACGTTGTTAATCTACGTTCCTATATATCCACGTTCAATTATTATTCATATTATTTATGGTATTATTATTACCATTATAATTATTACTATTATTATTACTATTAATATTTATTTTTAACATAACTTTTGAAGAAGTCCCTTGCGGAGACGTCAGTTCTCATTTTTGAAAACACGACGGAGCATGCACTGATTAATAAAACGATACAGTCCTCAAACAGTATCCAAACAAACGGGTCACGGACTGCGCACGATTTGCTTCCTCTTCCTTGTACTATCCTTACTCCTTACACACTAACAAACACTACACTACCATCCATGCAGGAAACGCTTAAAGCTTGTTCCGGATTGGGCAGAAGGAGAGGGGACATTATATTAGTGAAGACTTAGAAAGCCAAAACAAAACTCACGTTCCCAATGATACTAAAAACTTTGTAAATTCAACAAGGCCCAACAAGCAGTAAAACTTAAGTTTACTCGCAGGTACGAATTTTACTGAGAAAAAGTCTCTACAACAAAATAAGGATTAAAAGAAGTTGCATTTCAATAAGGGGTTTAATATTTTTTCTTTACATTTAAGCCGAACAAGTGAAGAATTGCTGGGAACGTCAATCATGTGGCGAATCGCAGAACAATTCGATTGTGTGGTGGATCTCTGGGAAAATCAAACAAGTCGAGGATCACAGAGCAAGTGGATGAAGTGGAGGATTGCCGAGCAAGTGCAGGATCGTTCAGCAGGACGATCAAATTGATGATCGCTGAGAAAGTTCATGAAGTTGATCGTTGAGAAAGCACATGAAGTTGATAATAGCTGAGGAAGTCAATGAGGTGGAGGATCACAGGGTAAATTGATCATATGGAGAATCGCAGAGCAAGTTGATAAAGTGTAGGTTCGCAGGGTAAGTCGGTCAAGTCGAGAATCGTGGCGCAAGACCATCAAGTGGAGGATCTTTGAGCATGACGACCAAGTAGAGGATCGCTGGGCAAGTCGACCAAGTGGAGGATCGCTGGATATGTCGATCAAGTATAAGATCGTTGAGCACGTCTGTCTGGAGGATCGTTGAGCAAGTCGATCGAGTAAAAGATTATTGAGCAAGACTATCAAGTGGGGAATCGCTGAGCAAATCGATCAAGTAGGGGATCGCTGAGCAAGTCGTTCAAGTAGAGGATCGCTGAGCAAGTCGATCAAGTAAAGGATCGCTGAGCAAGTCGATCAAGTAAAGGATCCTTGAGCAAGTCGATCAAGTAGGATCGTTGAGAAAGTCGATCAAGAGGAGGATCGTTGAGAAAGTCGACCAAGAGGAGGATCGTTGAGCAAGCCAATCAAGTAGAGGATCGTTGAGCAAGCCGATCAAGTGGAGGATTGCTGAGCAAGACGATCAAGTGGAGGATGGCTGAGCAAGACGATCAAGTGGAGGATCGCTGAGCAAGACGATCAAGTGGAGGATTGTTGAGCAAGTCGATCAAGTGTGATCTATTAGATGTTAATAACTTCTATGTAAATGTTCACACATCAGGGCACAGACAATGCAGTTAGTAACTGCTCAAGAAAAAAGGTATGCTTATCAAACTGCTATGTCTCACTTACGAGTTAATTTCTTTTTTGTAGCTTTTTTATAAATGTAAAGTGATAATCTGTTAAATAGTCCAATACTCTCCTGTAAAATTACTCGAAATTGACCTAGGTGGTGCTAAACCTTGACAATCGAAATGTGGTGTGGAATATACACATTTAATAACTGATCAAGAGAACAATGTATGTTTATGACACCGCCATGTCTGACTTACGACTTAATGAAAAAAATGAAATGGTAGGGAAATATCTTTATACCTTTCTTTGTACTCTTTTTTATAAATGAAAAGTGATAATCTGTTCAACGGACAAACATGGAGGTATATAGATCGTCCTTCAAGTGTTTCTATGCGCGTCTGTAATATTACTCGAACTGACTTAGGTGGTCTTAAAAAAACCGACAATCGAAATGTGTGGAATTGAATGCATTATATTGTTAGATATTGTTGATAAATTTGTATTTATTTACAATGTTATGTAGTTAAAAAAAGCAATATTATTATTTTTAGAAACATCACCAATGGAAAATAAATAACTTATATTAAGAATTATTTTGCAAAATGTTATATACTTATATTTCATCATTGATTGAACGTAACATAGCATGTGACGTGTTTATTTCTGCGCTGTAAACGATTCTTTGCTAAGCACGGATTACGTTGTTACTCATTTTTCTTGCCGGTTTGTCTTATGGAGAAAATTAATCATATGTTTTAGAGGAAATGAAATTGATGCTTCTACCAATGATAATCCCGTTTGGCATTCAATGCATGGAACTTGATATATTCAAGGATATGAATTTCCTGTCAATTGAAATTTTATGACTAGAATTTTTTTACCTTTTTGAATATTAACTGCACAAGAACAGGTATATTTGCGCATTATGGCGCGGTGCTATTGAATGCAAAGTTGTTGTCGATCCGAAATGTTCGTTTTCACAAAACATGATGAAAATAAACGTCTTAGTGAGAAATTTAGCTCTTTGGGATTTTTACACAGATGTAACATACGTTGAGACTATACATGTCTTTGTAAACTTCTCAACTTGTAAGTCACGCACGTTCATTTCCCTCGTGTTGTGGATGAAACATTTCTAGCTTCTGTTCCGGACACTGAAAACCTCCTGAACCTCGTGAGAGGCCGCGAGGTCGAGTTTGTCCCCGCCCTCCCGTCTGCGTAAGTCTGCGAATGTTCCGGGAGTGTGGTGTCTAGGCCGACACCTGGGGCCACGGCCCGGGGACTCAGGAGAGCGAAGGCCGAGAGGCGAGACGCCGAGTTTCGGGAGAGCGACGAATGAGGAGGGCAGCAAAGTGAATGGACTAGAGTAACAAAACTCCAGGGGGGCCAAAATGATGAAGACAGAGGAAGAGGGACCAAGTGAAGGAGAGAGACCAAGTGAAGGAGAGAGACCAAGTGAAAGAGAGAGTCCAAGTGAAGGTGAGAGAGATCAGTTACGGATGGAGAGAATGAGATCGACGAGGATTGGAATGATGAGAGAAGGATTGAGAAGGAAAGGAAGGGGATAGGAGAGAATGAAGTCGTGAAAGGAGAGAGAGAGAAGCAGAGAAAGGACGGAAGGGTGAAGAGAGAAGATGGAGAAGGAAAGGTAGAGTGTAGGGAGAAGGTGGAGTGGGAGAAAAGGGGAAAAGTAGGTGAGAGTGAGAGATAAAGGATGAAAGGAGGAGAAAATGAGGACGAGAAATTGATGGAGAAGGGTGGGAGGGAGAAGAAAAATAGAAATGAGGGAGGGGTGAGCACAGCGAGGGAAGGGAGGAGAGAGAGGACGAGAGAGGAAGAGAGAGAGTGAAACGAACGGGAATGAGAGAATTAGAAACTTGGTCGGCGGAGACAGACTATTTAGAGCGCCAATTAGAGAGATCGAGATGTCAAGAGAGCGTAGTTGCAAAAATCTAGGAAGAGAACGATGAAATGTAAAAAGTAGATGAAGTGTAAAAAGGGAGGTGCGCGAGGTCATCGGTATGAGATTTCAAGAGCGAGAGACAATGTGATCGTGGGGCAAGAAGAGTAAATAGCGAGAGTTAGTCAAATTTCATAGAGCAAGAAGATGGTAACTGAAATCCGTCAGAGGGTGAGCTTGGAAGAAATGATAGTGACTGTGAGAGAGCAAACGAACCCGAAGCGGTGGCGGAGGGAGAGGCATTTCAGAATACCAACGATAGTGAGTTGAATTATCTGCGAGACTGGAATGGACTGCGCGGAGAGCAGGCTCCAGTGACTGGAGAAACGACCCCCTTGAAACAAATAGAGTTTCGCAAGAAATGTTTAGGTGATCTCCGAGAAATCTTGACATAATTATCAAGATTGTTTTCGGGAAAATCAATTGACTTCATTACAATAAGGGGACACATTTTTTAAAAAATGTTTTTATTAGCTTTTAGGTTCGAAGCCCATCTCCCGACCCGTTTTTAAAATTGCCTACAATCCATCCGAGCTTATTTTTATTACGATTTATTTAATCTAACTAGGTTTTTTAAAATTGTACTAGACTATTATAATAAGAAGTTTTGAAAAACTTTTGAACTGTGACAATTTTCGAAAAATTAGAGATTTAAATGAGTCATTCATTTAAGATTCTTTACGTTATCCGAAGAAAAGTTGGAGTCGAAAAAAATGGAGTTGGTTTCGAGAATATTTTGAAAATGATGAGTCTTCATGTAAAGAGCCCCTACAATCAAAATATCCATTTCAAATTCATGGGGTCACAACTTTGGACATCCATCGTGGAATATCAAATTTGTTGGAACTCCGTTTTCACGCTCTAGCCACTAGCATTGACAGACAGACTTTTAGCTGTAAAGCAATTTTCTACCATCAAAAACCCATAAAACATACTTTACGACCTCAGGTGCTAAATGAAGTAATTTATTACATATCCTCTTTTTAGGTATTAGGGTCTCATATGAGTTCTGAAGAAATTCGCCAGTTTTCTCTGCATCTTTAAAATACTTTCTTTAGAACGTAAATATGTCCAAAATCCAAGTGTGACGTGGGATTAGAGTGCAAATAGTTGCGTCTTACGGTATCAATAATATGCAACTAACCAGCTACTTAAAAAGTAGGTACACATATTTCACTAAAATTATTAATTATTAAATAAATTGAATTATTGTTGTTGTCGAGAGCGAAGGGAAAGAGAGAGAGGGGAAGAGAGCGAGATAGGGGGAGGGCAGCACGGCGGACGGACGGGCGGACGGGCGGACGGGCGGACGGGCGGACGGGCGGACGGGCGGACGGGCGGACGGGCGGACGGGTGGACGGGTGGACGGGTGGACGGGTGGACGGGTCGACGGGTCGACGGGTCGACGGGTCGACGGGTCGACGGGTCGACGGGTCGACGGGCGGGGGTGCAGACGGGCGGGCGTCGCAGTGCCAGAAGCAAGATGCACCGCTGCGAGTGTCGGGGGCCCTGTTTGCGCTCCCAGCTTAATCAACGGGACCCGACACAAGGCGCCTGGGGACTGGACGCGCCCCGCGCTTCGTGGGAAGATTCCACAACCCCTCGCTCCCAGGAACCTCCCTCTGTTTCACTCGCTATGAAGAAGAAACTCTGTTCAAGAAGGAATTGTGCGGAATAGTGCAAGTATTGATGAAATCGTACCAAGACGCGTGATTTTTAAACGCAATTAAATATTTTTGTATTATATTAAATATGGTGAGGAAAACCTCTCTGTCCTCTAACACAGTCGTATTTGATTTTCACTTGCATTTTCTTACCAAGCAAATTTACAATTTTCTTACTACACTGATGGGGTCTACATTCGTGGGGGCAAATGTACAGGCATACAGCGGACTGGAAGTGAAATGTATGTCTTTCCATATTTGAAGAACAATGATTACTAATCTAACACGACTTTCTTTTGAAGAACAAACTAGAGTCGAATTTTTAGTACAAAATAATTGCTATATTTTTCTAATAAAAATATTCATAGTCGAAGTGTACAATACAAACTTGACCAATGGAGTGGAAGTTACATAAACAATTGAGGGTGTGCGCTGCATACCGAAACCCTTCCTCCTCGCAATGTTATGAAACGTAAAAAAATAGGGTAATATGAAGAACACTAAACGAACTGATAGTCACACTCCTTGTTTACCGGAAAGTAGACAGATTTTAATATTAATCTCAACGACTTTTCTGGAAAGATGACCTTGCTTCCACCTCTCCGGCACAATTGAAAGGTGAAGGCAAAAGGTCGCAGCAAGCACAGATGACAAAATTCCAATCTTCACTGGCGCAAAATTGAAAGTATTTTCTGTTGAAAACGAGAACTTCTATGCGTGATTTTCCCAAAAAATCCAAGTGACCGAAGCTGGTGAATATCCATCACAGAAGTTTGAATTGAGAAAGTTGTGAAGACATGACTTATTTTCCATAGATAGCATTGCTTCATAAAATCTAGTGGTGGATTTCGCAACAAATACCCCAACTCTACTCGCATTTCTTGTATCTATCGTTCAAGAAAATTTGCGCGAGGAAGACCTTCCCACGTGAACAGATAGGAATGCCAATACACTCAAAATAATTAACACTTTTGGGAAAATATCACATCTGCCATCAAAATTAATCAATTTTAAAACGTATAGACAGAAGTTTTAGAATTTTTAAAACGTATAGACAATAATTTATTTAAGTATGCATATAATTAAATAAAACAATACATATAATTTAAAGATATAAAATTGAAGTGCAAAGTACGTTGAAAAAGAAATATCTGAGATTGATGGAGCTGTATGAGAGGTTCAAAAAGTATTTGAAATGTCCGAAATTTAAGAGAGTTTAAAGAAAATAAGAATTCATCAGATTTATAAATGCAATTTTCTCTGTTGGAGAAAAATATATATTTTCAGAATATTTGAGAATATCACAGAAGTTTCATATTTCTTTACAGCACACAAGGGGAAACTTTTAGGAGATATACAACATTTCAATTAAATTTTCTGTAAGAAGTTCTTACTCATTTTTAAATGTACGTGGTAAGAAATATCGCGATTCTTATTTAATTTTTAATTAATTTGTTTATTTTTATTAAGAAGGTCGAGAATATTATTAATCGACAATAGATCTTCATTATTTTTTAATTACTATTATTTATATTTTATCAGAAATACTCCTCTGATATGAAATTTACTTTGTGAAGCATATAACAATACAAATCGCAATATAGGTATCCTTAATTAGAGGGAGTCGGAAATGGAGCGCACAGGGGAATATGCTGTAAACAACTTGAAGTGGTTTTCTAAATGAATAAAATAGCTGAGCACTAATTAACGTTCTCTCATCAGTGCACTGTTTAGAGAACATTTACTTATAATTCACTCCGGCATTCGTTTTCACGAAGAAACTTTCGCAAACTTTATTACCATTATACGATGTTCGTTTGTTTTGGCAGAACTACAAGATTCACAAGGAACAAAATGCACGTAAGGTCCTAAAAATACCCTACTTCCCTTTTCTGGTTATCTAAAGTCCGGACAACTATGCCCCCTTAAGGGTTTGCAGAAAGAAATATTCCGGGGCGGGGCAGAGCGGGGAG
>BOPP01000156.1:1693482-1717887 GCA_017312745.1 Gryllus bimaculatus
ACGGAGCATGGCAAAGCGGGCGGTGCGATGCGGGGCTGGGTGGGGACTGCAAAGAGTAATTCGCGTTCACTCAATATCTGCCATGACATCAACTTATTCGATCCTATGACATTGTCGTATATCATAGCTCACGTGATACGTCTTAGTATGTGGAGAAGAACATGCATGGGACATGGGCTGAGAGGTCGGTAACGGAGGAGCAATGTAGAGTAAGTGTGCCAGGGGAAAGAGTGGAGGAGGCTCTGTGGATAAGGAGGGCGACTGCGGGACGGGACGGCGGTATGGGGTGGAAGGTGCGGTAGAGGGGAAAAGCGGGGCGGACAGACATAGAACGGGACGGGGCGGAACGCATCTTGAGGAGACGGGACGGGAGGACAGTGCGAGACAGCTTAGGTCAAGCTTGAACGGGGTAGGTGGTATACGTCGGGATGGGTACGATAAGACTGGTCAGGTAGGATAGGACGGGACGGGACGGGACGGGACGGGTGAGGGTGCGAGTTGGTACGGAGGGAAAAGTGTTGGGACGGGTTGTAGAGAGGCAAGGCGAGGCGAGGCGAGGCGAGGCGAGGCGAGGCGGGGCGAGGCGGCTCGGGGCTGTGAGGGGCGGGGGTCGTTGAGCTCTGCAGGTGCCTGTATCGGCTAATGGAGTGATTGATGGAGAGCCAGGCGCCCGGCCTGCAGCGTCTCGCGGGCGTCTGACGTTGATGGATGCAATCGCAAGGCTGCGAGCGCCACAAGTGCTTGCTGCTTCCAATTATGTCCCGCGATCTTTCTGGACGTCAGAATTCTCGTGAATACAAAAAGCTAAGGCTTGCCCTGGAAGAGGCGTCGATTAACTCACGAGGAATCACAAGTTGGGCCTTTTTTCCACTTCATTTTCGTGTGCAATCGTGATAACAATTTGGTGTGCTTATTTGTTTTCAAAACACGAAGTAAAATCTTACACGTGCTACTATATATAAATTATTGATCAATGTAATAGTTTTACCGTTCGTTCAGGTACAATATTTTTAAAACTGAAATAATGTGAAAAGTGCATAATATTGCCTCTAAAATTAATTAGAATTTTTTTTTGAACTCAAATAGAAACGTTTGTTTTAAACTAAAAAAAACAATGCAAAAACACTAATTCAGTTCAAAACAATAATTTAAAATAACAGTTATATTGATGTAGATAATAAAACGGATTATGAGAAATATATTTACACACTTCTCACGATCTCTAACTAACTTTAATTAACAGTGGACCATAAGTTATTGGAGCCTTGGGTTCTAATATCTTATTATTATATTAATTCCAACTTCATTAATTTTTACTTTAGACATTTAAAGTGGATAAAACAATTTATCATTTACTAACAACTGCAAGAAGAACAAAACACTGACGAAAAATGTATTAGTTTTGTATACTAGACGTTTCGAGACCAAAAGTATCTAACTTCACTTAACATGGCCGCAAAATATCAAATGACATCAACCCCGAAATGCAAGGAAATGAAAGTAAATACAATAAGTTGAATGGCATTATGAAGAGGCATTTTAAAAACCATAAGTTGAATAGCACCCTAATGAGATTTCACAATGTGATATCTCAACCGACTCCCTGCTTCACAAGTGAAACATGGATACTAAGGAAAAATGAAGAAAGAAGATTAGAGACTTTCCAAATGAATTTCTTAAGAGCTCTACTGGATCTGATCTTCTGGGATAGTCCCAAAAGAAGTCTTTTCCATATGTATTGGCAGTTCATTTTTTGTGATGTTCGATAGAGCATCTCAATATTTATTTTGAAGTGTCATATCCAAGATAAACTTTCGATTTTCTCCAAGATTTTTCTGTAGAACCGTTCCACATAGTTTTGCAAATATGCTGGACAAAATATGTTCCATAGAATTTTTTTTAGTTCTACATGAGTATATACTACAATACACCCACATATTCTAGCATATATCTCTCCACTAACGGTGAAACCTTTGGCCAAATAATCACTTTTTTATAACTCTGGCAAGTGGGTATTCAAACCTACAAATAATTGGCCAACAAGCCTGAGAAAAGTAAAAAACATAATTTAAAAATTGTTTCAATAAATAAGTGAACAAAATCAATAGTTCAGGTATTTGTCTCTCGGGCACTCTCATTACTTACCACAGACAAAGAGCTCACTAGTATTTATTTTCCATTCAACCATTCTTTATTACCACTTAGTAGATAAAATTCGTTAGTAAATTAAATCAACCCTACAGTATTTTTGTCTCAGACACTATTTTCTACAGTTAATAACGCACTCGTTAATATTTTTCTTCGGATCATTCTTTACAACTCCCACTCAAAGGGTGAAATATTCAAACCCGCGCAAATTATCCAAGTTGGTTGACGACCTGAGCGTGCGACGCCAGGCCTCTCTAAACTTTGATATAACGAGCCGGATGCGAGTGTTTACCGCTACGTGTGGCGACAGAGGGAGGGAGGGTGACGGCGAGGTCAATGGAGATTGTGACAGCGGCGGCAACGGTGATGGCGATGGAGAGAGCGAGAGTGAGAGCGAAGAGGAGGGCAGTTGCGTGGACGGGGGCGCAGACAGGGTTGAAGGCGAGGGTGGGGGCGAAACGGGGGGTTAGAGCTAGAGCGAAGTGGGGAGGGAGCAGGGGCGAAGTGTGGGTTGTGGCGAGGATGGGTGCGGGGCGAGGTCGAAGCCGAGGCGAGGCGAGGGGAGATCGGTGGCGAGAGCGGAGGCGAGGGACGTGAGCGAGCAGCTAGGAAAAGGCAAGAGCGGGGCGGGGGGCAGGGCAATGGAAGGGTCTTTGCGGGCGGGGGCTGGGGCGATGGGCGGGGCGTGAGATGAGCGCGGAGCGGAGGGTGGGTGGGGGTGAGAAGAAGTTGGGGCGAGGGTGGGGCGACGCGGTGGGGGCGAGGCGTGGGGGAGGGTGGGCGAGGGTAGGGCGAGGGTGGGGCGAGGGTGGGGGCCGAGGGTGGGGGCGGGGTGGGGGCGAGGCGTGGTGGGCCGAGGGTTGGGGGAGTAGGGCGAGGTTATGTAGGGGGAGGGGGCGAAGGTGGGCGAGGTTATGTCCTTAGGGGGAGGGCGAGGGTAGGGGAGAGACCAGGCGCTGGGCGGAGGCGCGGGCGGGCGCTGGCGAGGGCGGGGGCGGTGGCGGTGGCGGGGGAAGGTGCGACAACCGGGGCGATACGGCGCAAAGCAGAGCAGAGCGGCGCGGAGCAGAGCATGGCGTTCGTTGTCTGTGTTGCGTCAACAGCGCGGCGAGTGAGAGTGCATCGTGACTCCATGTTTGCCAGTAGCACGGTTTCTACTTGCTTAACTAACTAGAAACTACAAAACACACACAATACACGCGAAATTTAATTGGATAGCGCGGGGCTTGAAATCTCATGTTTATTAACCTCGAAAAGTTGTTGCCTCCTGCTGTCTAAGCTAAAGCAGTGCGTGCTTAAATATTTCGTTAGCCAAAGGGTCGTCTGTCTCGTAATCTGGAGTCCATAAGCGTTGGTTTTGATGTTCGTATCGAGGGTACCTTGCGTAGAAAATTATATTTTTTAGTATTTCGCATTTTCCAAATTTCACTGAAAACAATAAATAAAACTTGAACGACAATTTAATTACAGGCTAATGTTGTAAATCAATTTCTTGTAACATACAGGAAAGTTGAAGTAATAATTCTTGACACAATTAATACGATTTCTTCATACACGATGATAATAAAACAATTTATAAGCCCTATTTTTCAGCTATAAAGCAACTTCTCTAAACGCATGGAATGTCATAAAAACGAGAAAATTTCTACGTTGTGAATAGAAGCTGTCAAACCGTTTCGGATGCTACACCTCGAATAGCGCGCACCACATCCACTTCAGTTGCTGCTTTAGCGAAGAATGGCAACATTTTTGCAGGTCTGCTGTTTTTTAAGATCTAACTACAACAAGCTATCTCCCAATAGAGATAATCGACAGTGATTTTATCAGTTTCAGAGCAGTTACTGTTTACTCAAAGGAAAAAATTGTTTTCCAGAAAAATGAAAAAATTGAAATTAGCATAGTCCTCAGAAATCAACAACCCAAGGTAGTCAAGTAGTTTGGGTTGCCAGGCTCATTATTTAGCGTGTTTTAAATAGATGTGTTTATATGAAGCCGTGCAAACTGCTGATGCATCAAGCGCTTACACGTGATTGCAAACCAAAGAGGTAGGAATTTTTCTGGGAAGAAATGCTGCGCATGGTGAATGTCGACTACACCATATCTAGAAAGTGACATTCAGAGCGCTCTATTGGAGACTTTAAAACCTAAAACCTCGACCTTTTAAATGGCATGGGACTCGTTTCGTGAAGTTGCTTGAAAAGTGAAAAATAGGGCTTGCCAATCGGTTAATTCTTTTACAATAATCCTTCATATTAAAAAAAACGATTTCAATGAATAAACAATTTGTACAATTCATACCTTCATTTTCATTAAATCATCGAAGTCTAATGTTTATGATATCAATAGGATACGTTCTCTGAATGCATTTTTTGCAAGTGATATGCAATACTGACTGAATATCCAAGATCCTACGAAATCGTTATCTTTAGGATGAACTAAAAAGCGGTCTATATAACGTGATGTCAGTTGCAGCCCCTTTTTATATCCTAAAGGAAAAGGCCGAGCGTTTTCCGCATCGCATGATCACATAAAATATCTTCACGTGATGAGCATGCACGAATGTATATTTCCTAGTACAAACGTATCTCAGTCTACTTCACACGTTGCGTGACACAACGCCAACGTATTTGACGACTCCATGATTCCTTCGTTATCTACTTTCATGGCCTTAATCGCTAAACGAGTTTGACGTACACAAGATCGCTTAAAATAATGAAACTATATTTTACTAATATTTGAGCAATCACTACGTGTCATATTCACTCTAATCATTAAAAAAACAACGTATTCTACTTAAAATGGCATTTAAAGTTGACTTATATCTCGGACGTAACTGAGAATCAAATTATCTTTCTATCGTGATTGGAGAGAAATGGTACATTTAAGTATGTCAGTTGAAGATGCTCGCCAAAGAGAAACAAAAGATGGAAAGAAGAAACACCAGAAGCACAACAGAGATAAAATAAGTGAGAGCCATGAGGCAGGGAGAAGGAAGGGGGAAGTCGTAGCCCTTATAAGTGGAGGGTAGTGCCTCTGTCGGAAGTTTCCACATGATGAATGGGAAGTCACGGCCCCTTTTAACGTTTTCCAATACGCACGGTGCCCTCTGCCGGTCGATCTTGAAATTAAAACGCTAATAACCTCCGGCACTGGAGCATTACTTTATGAATGGGGACTCTCAAGGCGACCTGCTATGACCTTTAATGAGGCAGTTATTTTAATGGCGTGAGTTGTAATAAAATTTGCGACGAGTTATTTTGAAAGTTATTTTTAATACCTCGATTAGTGAAAACAAATCAACAAATATAAATTTTGAGTAAATATGCTATGCAAAAATGTGCAAAATTGAAAGTGCTTCTCAAACATAGAATGATGCATTTCTATAATGTTCCCTTATTTATCTACAGCGAATTTCATGCAGTGCAAATTATTCCTACACGTGAGATATTTTCTCAGCAAAAGCGTTTCCAAATTGTCATTTTTTTTTATCCGAAAAGTATACACAGTGGGTTTCAGTAAATTCAACATTACCTTCGGTAACTGGAAGTACGAAATAAATTAATGTGAATAAATGCTTAATACCTTTGTTGTTACTTTAAAAATGTTAACATCATTATTAATTTGAAGTTTTAAAGTTTACATTCACATAGTTCCGAACTAAGATATTACCATATATAAAGCATAGTGGCGTGAAGTGCAGTGGCATTGTGAAATTGAGGAAAACGAATGTGTAAGAAAGACATTACCGCTCAGTGATTCTCAGTGCGAAGAAGTGAAGTGTGGTGAAGTGCAGTGTTATGAAAGATTGCACGGTGAAATGTTCACGTTAATTTGTAAAGTTTGCAAATTTGGTTAAGTTCAGTAATGTGAAGTTAGTGTATTCTGCCACCAAGTTCTCAAACTTAATTGCAGAATTATTAATAGATTTAAATCTACATTTCAATATATAAACATTTTTGTGTATGTTTAAATTATTTTATTAAGTGTAAAAGCTTTATTAAATTATACGTTTTTTAGAAAATAAACTTTTTGATTACTCTGAATATTAAGATGTTATAATTTCTGAACATTTTTCTTGAATTTTCAATAAAAAAAGTATACACTGACATTAAAAGCCAATAAATCGTAGGCGTCATGTTTAAACTTCGATCTAACAATTCCTTTCTGATATGTGATGTAGACACCAGAGGCTGTATATGACATTTGCTCAAATATTTGAAATGTGATTGGAATGTTTCACTTGAAAGCTGGCAATTCTGTCATAATTCTGTTTGAAATGGGAACATTTTGCCTTCGGCGAACTACTTTCATGTTAACAGGATTGCTTTCTCACGGCTCAAAAAGAGATGAAAGCGAACACACATGGCGCATACGCGTTGGGGCATCGCATTCTAGTTTTTCTGTCATGAACGACACGTGAATAATGTGTACTATAACCACTCAAAAAACAAATGGTGTGATGATGAACATATCCCTTTCATTGACACACGAATCCAAACACGAGCAATGCGTCAAGCAGTTCTCCGAATTGAACTGCAGAGTGAAAATAAACGATTTCCAGGACCATGAGTGTATCATATTTGTTACTCAATTCACCATACCACATCACGTTGAAATATTATTTACTTAGCTAGTTTTACATAGCCTGCATAATGTGCTTTTCAGTTTCCAAAAACCTGTTGGTATACCTGTGGTACCACCTACGTTAAGCACAGCAAACATGTCGTAAATTATTTGAGATATCCAACTGGATTTTTCATTCAAAAGAAATTTAAAACCAACCTCGTCAGTGAAACTAATTTACACAAACTTCCAAAATTAAGAGAGTAAATTGCAAAGAAATGGTCACGATTGCAACACCCATACAAACGGAACAAATATTCCTTCGTTTCCACGTGTTCTCGCTTTTTTTTATTTTTTATTTTATTTTATTGTTTGTTGAAGTCCAATGCTCAGTTTACAATAAAAACTTTGCAATCGTTACGTGTTCTCGCTTATCGGTTTTTTCTTTTTCGCTGCTTCGATAGGCGATTCATGAACGATGGCAGGTGAAGGGTTAAGACCCAATTTTTGAATTTTGCGGTGAACTTTCAATCGCAGGTCCATGGAGGGATTTTATTTGAAAGATGGAAAAGAATTGGAGGGAACCTAATCATTCAGTTATCAGACCTAGTTCATATGAATGTCATTTAGATGCAGTAGCGCGGTGTGATTTTGTCGAGCGTTTTAGGCTGATTATTTTGTTTCTGCAATAACACATCATATTGCACAAAGAAAATGAGGAAAAATATGTGATAAACTTTATTTTCAATGTGAAAAATGCATTGAGATATTTCACATACAAGAGATATACTTAATTAAGAGATATAAGCTAATTGCAAACTTTTAAAAGAAAATCATTTTAGAAACATTAAGAAGCAATCGCAAAACACGACCTTTCTCGATTAATCGATTGCAAGTTAGTTTCTTCATTAATTTCCATGAATTCACCTGTTTCTAATTTCCAATCAAACTATTAGACAACAAAGTATTTTGTCATAAATTGCGTCTTGTGCAGACTTCAAGCCTAAGTCTAGAGACTGTTCGCAAGCTAGTACACAAAAGCGTCAACTGTACCCAAAAATTATTACTATGTGTGGTAAATTTCTTTTTGAAGTTCGCTTTGTCGTTCGTCTTCTTGCTGAAGTGAGTCTATTTATTCACGAAGGAAATGATAAAGGGAATATCCCAAATATCTCCTGAGTAAGGTTTCATATTTGCACATTTCGAGTTAATATCTTAGGTTTAAAAAGAGGGGAAAATTTGGCGTTATTAATAAGTCCCGTATATATTCTTTAATAAAAGAATCACATAAGAACGAAAAGAAACTAGTTTTTCAAATACGTTAACGTATCTCTTTCTGTAAACATCCAAAACATATACAGTACAACCTCTCTAATATGACTTCGATTAATCCCAGTTGATCCGACCTCCCTTGCTTGAGATCACGCTGGCGCCAACATAATCGCCGACCTACAATAGTTGATCCTGCGGTCAGTGCAAAGACTAGTTACACCTATGATAAAGAAATGTAGGAACACTGCAAGATGGTCTAAACTGTTGCCTTCCGAACAAACAAAAAGAACTCGATTTTTCAATAAAAAATTATTTCTGCATTTAATTTTATTTTGTTTTATTTTATTTTATTTTATTTATTTCTGCAGCTCATTTTAGTATGTATTATTTGTATGAAATTAATTACATAAAATTTGACTATTGTATTTTGTTCTGTTAATCTGACTTTTTTTGTGTACCGACCATACTCTCAGTCCCACGGTGTCGGATTAGAGAGTTTTATTGTACTGCATTTTGCTAACTTCCAGCTTTCATCGCGAGAAACATGTAATTACACATGCGAATGCATACAATGCATTCAAATTTATCACATCTGAATAGGAGAAGCAACATACTACGAACACAGGAGACGAGGAGACAAATTCAACGTGTCACTTGAAGTTTATTCCTCTGCTTTCCATTCCTCGCACTTCTCAAAAAACTTTGATATACGATATAATGTTGATATAACTCAGATATGTTTACCAACAACAATGTTAAAAGAAGCAATAGATATACGTACGTGCTCTAATTCGCCTAGTAAGCTAAGAATGTTCCACTGAGTTGACGAGAAAAAATACACCGATTCTGTTGTACCTCTGTCAACGGTTGATATCAAAGATTACCGGCAGAGCTCAGAAACAGATCCCTCCGTTTCATTCCTTGGAAGGCTGAAGTTCGGTGCCCGCGCCCGCACACCGTGGGTTGCCAGCACGAGAGGGGGGCGGGGTTTTATTTGTTTCTGACGCGTCCCCCCTCCCCCCCCCAGACCCAGTAGTGATGACCTTGCTCGTGTTCAGGCTTCCGCGGCCTTTAAACCTCTGCAGCCGTTGGCAGACGTTCCGGCGGTATCGTCCTTACAATTTGATCTAGAATTGATAAAGTTTGGCAATACTCTGAACACGAGACATACATTTTTAAACTCGTTCGGTGCTAAATCTTAATATACAAACAACATGAAATTTTATTCCGTTAGTTTATTTTTTTAACCACATAACATTTCTTCACTTTTGCCGACAACGAAACTATTGATTTTCAATATAAAAGTACAATTTTATAGCTGTGTTAAGACCTCCATTGCATGAAATGTTTTGTTAGATAGGATAATTAGGTGCCGGTTTACTTTCTCTTATTTACAACAACGAACCTTAAACGGCATTTCTATGTTGCCACTCGCATTTCCGTGGAATGAACACCATGCCTTATTGAAAATGTAAATTGGTTAAGTGACTATAATAACAACGATTAATCATCAAAAAATGCTTGAAATAACCGCAAAATGCTCTCAACGCAAAATATATATTTTCATTACTATTCTTGTGTAACTATTTCTATCAAATAAACAAATTATGTAATCCTGGAAAGCTTTGACATTGACATGGCATAGTAGCACATTGATAGAATCTACTTATCCAGATGAACTAAATGAAACATTTATAACTATGCTAAACTGGAGGGCAACTTTTAAAATCATAGCAAGATAAATCTTATACAGTGGTTCACAAAATTGACCTGTCCCAATATTTTAACTCAAATAAAAAAAAATCTTCAAAAGATTGACTATTCAGAACACTACAATGTTTTGAAATAGTAATGAATTAAATTGTCCCGTTTTTAGTTAATTTGAAAGTAAATAAAGAAAATTATTATAAAACTATTAGGTTAACAAGGGACATAGTGTAACTCACTCCTAAGGTCGCTCCTTTCAAAACACGTACTCATGCAAAAAAGCTTATTACAAACTGGTTGCATAACATACTATTAACGGCTAACATTATGTACTGCAATAGAAACTTTTCGAGTATGTAATTGGCAGATATCTCAAAGAAAATATAACAAAACATATATTAAATAAAATCAGCGAAATATAGGACCAAGTAACACAATTTCTTTGAAAAATGAATATTTTTTTCTAAAATGGTTAATATCCATTAAACCACAAAATATAAAATATGACAGTTGACTTACCTAACTCCTTTCACTGATATAAATAATTCACTTCCTTTTCAAAGCATAAGCAGCACACGCTGAATATTCATTCCATTTCACTAAAAGAAATCACTTCAACACCACACACTTGTCTAAAAGGAGTACTTTACCGTCAGAACACAATTTATAATATTCATACTTTGCAACACAAGCCAAAAGTATATCGTGCGCGACCGAGAACTGACCACAATAAAGTTCGGATTTGAACTGACCTGTTGAACTGCATACGGAGATCCGAGCGAAGCCAGCGCTATCTTGTGGAGATGGCATTAATTGAAACAAAATCGTAGCGTCTTTCTACAGTCACTGGTTGAACTTAACATTTAACTACCTAGTCACAATTGTTCAACAATTCCGTAAAAATATGTTCCCTGTTTCAGAATTGTCAACTATCGTTTCGACCCAATACCTACTATTTGGAATGAAGCAATTGCTAAAAAAGATCTTGAATTCACGACCACACTATTAATTCTAGGAATGTTTCATTGTTTTATGGTCATTAACATTTCTTAGTTCTCTAACGTTTCGGAACTTTATTGTTCCCTCATCAGGGAGAGACATATTTACATTGTTACTTCATTCAAGTTGAAATACGTAAAATGTAAATAAAACATTCACAATTATATAAATTAAGATATGTAACCTAAAACAATAAAATTACATATTAATTATACTGAAAATACAATAGATTATGTATATTGTGTCATTAAAACCCACGTTGCTCTGATTGAATATTTAAGAGCAAAATACCAATCATCCAACATATGACCACTGAGGCACATGCACAATAACATCACTCTCAAGCTCTTTCATGTTTAGGAATGCACTGTTATTACTGTCAAGTATGGTCATTAGACTGCTGTAGTCAATACTCAGCTACCTCTACCATGTGATGGTTTACCAATTGAATAAGCCTCTACCCATAGCCCTACAGATTTATCACCAGTTTAAATCCTGGTTTTCATTAATTAATTAATTATTGTTTCTAACTTTTTCTCTCAAAATGATATATTGTATTCAACTTAATTAGATATAATTATATGTTCTACATGGTTCTTACAGCCTTTATTTTCTTTGATTTTTATATAAAATGTATTTCTTTGTTTGTATATATTTATTATTTTAATTATATTAATAATTAAAGGTTCCTAAGGTTGACCTCTTGGCATTAGTTTTGAAGCGTGCGTCCAAGTAGAAGATCATATTGGCGTCAGTCCCTTGGCTGCTGTTTTGTAGGCGATCGGGACAGTCTTTTGTCCCATGAATGATTGCCACTCGTGCGTTGTCGCCGTCAGTTGTTCCTTCCATTGCCTTTCGACATTTTCTGCAATGAGAGGGTATTTTAAAACGAAACAAACTGAAATGTTCGTTTGCGCTTCGAATTTGTTTTCGAAAAACGTGAAATATTAGCTTTTTTATGAGATAATTGAAATGCTTTTAATAGATATGTCATGTGCAACAAAATACAAAGCACACACAGTAAGTTTGAGTGATATGTATGTGTTGCACTTTAACTGTTTTAAAAGAATATCAATGGTAGTCATTAGTACTTTCAATAAGTTACTACATACTGTGCCAAAGAACAACGTGTGGTAGTTAAAGGAAGAAAATTTATTTAATGTAAGGTGTGAAATCATGAAGAATGTGCATGGACATGACGTAATCATCGGCCGAGAACAACATGTGAAGACTTGGAGACGCTCCCTCAAAATCAGCATTCCTCAAAATCAGCAGCTTCTCACTAAAACCTTTTGCATATCCCCCCCCCCCACGCTACTTATAAATAATAATTTTATGAATTGGACCACAATCACGAAAACAATAAAATATCTTGGATTGAATTTAGATACTAAACATAATTGGAAACAACACATTGAGATAAAAGTACAACAGGCAAAAATCAAACTCATCCAATTAAGACCTCTACTAAACTCATACAACCACCTCTCGTTGTCAAATGCACTAACGCTATTCAAATCACTCATTCGCCCAATACTATTATACGCATGCCCGCTCTGAACCAATGCCGCCAAAACCAATCTCAACAAATTCCAAGTGTTTCAAAACAACTATTTAAGATCAATAACAAGAGCGCCATGGTTCTTTAGTAATAAACAACTTCATAACGATCTAAACATAAATGAAATAACACACCAAATAGCATTCATATCAAACAACTTTTACACAAACTTATCCTTCATAAAGGCATCAACTCTCTACAGACTCGGAAAAGATCCCAGGTACAAAACCAGAATTAAGAACATATTCCCGCTCCATTCTTTCCTCCAGATATTTGCAAATGTTGAATACTTCTCTTGAGGTGCTTTTGTTTCCTCTCCCTATATTAAGAATAATTAAGTACAATTTTAACCAAAATTAAGTTAATTAGATTAACTCATTTAACAATTGCAAAGTTTTTATTGTAAACTGAACATTGTACTTCAACAAACAATTAAATAAAATACAAAAAATTTAAAAAAAACTTGGAGACGCGGTGCAAGGCACTCGTGCGGGGAGAGGCCGCGAAGGTCAACTTCCACAAAGGCGACAGTTGTGAGGACTGCTACTAGAGACAATGCACGTTCAATTTAAAAACACATGTCAGAAACGATAATTTTATACTCAAGATACGATACATAGGATACATCAATGTATTTCTATTTTTATGAGATATTCATTACTGATAAGAAAATATATATAGTTTCATTTGAAACATAAAAAAGGATTGAATTTCTCAAAAACGGAAAATATTGCGAACAATATCTCTACAGCATATAAATTCCCCCATGATTCCGTATTGAAGAGCGAAAACTGATCCCTGATCGTGAACCGTTTAGAAGTTATGGGGGTGGCCCATTGTTGGTGGGACTTTCTGTATTGAAGTATTTAACCCTTTATTTATACAAACTATTGTATTCTAAAGATAATTTATCTAAAATGAACTACATTTATTCATCAACTTACGTTTGCGGCAGCCAATGGTGTTATTCTACAGTTTGTTTTGTTAACTAATTACACGTTGTTTTAAGCGCTAAAATTGAATAAATAAGCTAGAACATTATTAAGCGAAGTCAGTACTCAGTCGTGTGAGCAATTTTTTTTACACTCATTAATGCCAAACCAAATTGCGATGTGATGATTAAAACTTAGAAACAATTCCTTTTTTATAACATGGGCTAACGTGTGCTTGAGCAGTTTTATTCCCCTTTATTCTTGACACTCCGCCAAGAAGAGGCTGTTTGAATATCATGTTCATGAAGCCACATAGAATGCAAAAAAAGTTCATTGTACAACTACCTTTTAAAGAAAGATTATGTACATGGATAAATATTGTATTAAAATGTAGTCTATTGCGCATTTAATTAAAAGTATGATAAAAGTAAACAGCGTGGGATCTTTTAATTCGGTATTTATGTCTTCCCGTTTTCATCTGTTTGATGAATTCATCCACAAACAAACATATTCTTTTCTGATTTGAACACTTATTAATTCTTACAATATGATTTAAGTGATGATATTGGAACAATGTACAAGTATATTAACCGTGAAAACTACCCCTACATTTCATCACCGCGCATTGAACTGACAATTCGAGCCATTAATTGCCGGAGTTCTAGTGATCACGGCTCTTGGAAAAACACATTTTTTGAGGAAAGTATTCTTCGAAGATGCTCAACTGGTTTAGAAAAAAATGTTTTCTGGCCTAAACGGTTAGCGTAAGATATTGTTTATTTAACATTCACTGTCTGAATTTTACTTTATAATAACCCGTTTGAACGTCGCACTATGATAAGGGAACGTAATTTCTATTTCCTACTTCCGTTTCCAACACAATGCTAGTGTTCTTATTGGAACCACTGCTTACCCTCCAAAGTGTTACTATTCTGTCAATCGTTGATATATCCATCAAAATACACTATTACCGTAACTGTCATCTTATTACCATATTCAAAAAAAGAATACCTTCTTTAGTGAATAGCATCTCTCTGATACTTTTAGAATCTTCAAACATTCCTAATCGTCTCTCATTTCCCTGTCGATTTTTCGTTAGAGAACCAAACTTCACTTCCGGTTTCGGTCACAGAAATCACCTAAAAACTGTAAGATAAATACTAATGGAAATAACAAACCGTCACATCAAAAAAGATGACTGGCAAAATAGAAGAAGATGGAAGAGACGTCGTATGGCGAAGTTATATTCGCAGAAGAAGAAAGAGAAAATGTTTGGAATTAGTACAATATAGAAACGACAGGGATAAAGCAAATCGCGTTAACTACGACAAATGTGTATGTGTGTGGGTGGGTGTGTTCACCGCAAACATCACAACAAACACAATGCATGATTTCCTCGCTACGTGAAGGAGGAAAACATTTCTATTAACAGTAGCAACGCCGTCTAATTAATATTGTTTGGAGAACATTGAGGAAACTCGTGAGCTTGAGGTAAGTCCCTCATATCGATCTCACAAGCCCAATGAATCGTGTGTGTTCTAATAATTATGTAAAAGCATGTTTTGCTCTTCGAGGATGTCGAGCCACTCATTAGTTCTGAGATAGTACAAAGACTGATAGTAAATGTCTGAATAGATTATTTTAAACTAACTTCCTATTCATTACTTTTCATGTTAAAAAAAAACATTTCACACAAAGATAAAATGTACACAATAGTGTGTTTACAATTTTCAAAAACAAAATTACATTAGTAATCATAAGGAGGTCACTCGTATTACTCTAGAATATATGTTTGAAGGAGTTAAATTAAGATTGTATTAAAAATAAGAAATCGTTAAAAATATTTACATTTGTTAAAAAACCTTGGAGTACATGATTGCTTGGCATTCTTGCTTGTATAAAATGAGTGTTCCCTCCTCCTCAAAGTCTGGCCATCAATGCTTCATCATGGTTTCGGCTTTCGACCCGTTTCGGTCGGAAACGCGTGGCCACCAGACAGCGCGCGCGTCGCGGCGTCCCCAGCGCGTCCGCAAATTTTCATTTGGCGTCCCCAAAGCGCGCTGGGCGGGCCCGGCGCGTCGAGCGCGGCGCGTCGCAGTTGTTCCGCGCCTGGGATTGAGTGCGCGTTTAATTCGCGCGCGCGTTCCTGGGCCTAATGAGTTCGTGATAAAAACGAACGGGGCTCCTGTGTATAAAAAGAACTTGTTTAGCATCAAAGGAATTTACAAAATTAATGCAGGCGCGTGTGTGTTCACCACGGGATGCGGTGGAGTATCTTTCCGGACAAACTCACAATCCCCCCTGCGGCCGCTTGTGGATTCTCGAAATGTGTTTTACGCATTCGAAATGTGTATGAAAGTAGTGTTTTTATGTGTATGTGTATATGTGTGTGGATATATGAATGGCAAAGTCTGTGTCTGCTCTCCGAGAATATCTGCATGTGGTAGTACCACATTCTGTCCATCAAAAAGTAATCCAAAACGATGAGTCAACGAAGATTCATTAGTTGTGTCTTAGCGTGTGTCTGTGGTTCAGAAAAAAAGCATTTGTATAGATTGTTGTAGCTTTTGTGAGACAGTATTTAATTTTTGGAGGTAATCTTTTTGCCCGTATTACCTGTAGAGAATAAGATTTCATACACAAATGCTCAAAACAAAATAACGTGTGATGTAGCGGCAGAAAGATATTTCGAAAGAAACTTCGCAGAATTTAGTAATTGAATCTGTAATGATATATTATTGCTCTGTAATGATATATTCGTTGCTTGTTTTCAAAATTCAGGAGTTGATAATATTCTTCCCCAATTTTAGTGATGATATAAATGTTGAATAGTCAAGTTCATTCGAAATAAAATGGATTGTGTTTCTCGTATACTATATTGGAAATAAACTTTAGGTCTGAAGTATTCAACGGTTTATTTCTAAAATAAAACCGAATGTTATACTAACTGTGATTAGTAAAGAATTCAGTGAGAGAGAGAGAGAGAGAGAGAGAGAGAGAGAGAGAGAGAGAGAGAGAGAGAGAGAATAGCAGAGACAGAGAGAGAGACAGTAAGAGAGATAAAGTATTCTATTAAGCGCTCTTCGTAGAGCATTTCGTAAACATTCAGAACTAAAATAACGAATCGTACAGAAACGAGCTGAACACTAGTTTCTATTTTCTCTGAATGTAACAAGGTAGTGGGAAACACAACAGATTCCACCCACACTCTTTTCTAAGGGTATTGTTTGAACTACAATGTATCGCTGTGCACGTCTATGTACTTAAAAAACAATACGTATTTTTCGTTTAGAAAGTAGTTTGAGCTTTCTATTCACCAAAAGTCGTGATTTCTTTCTTACATAAAATGCAGTTATCTCTAGATGTGTTAACACTTGCTTTATTAATAACTTTTTTGAATAAATAATGTAAATAATAATTAATAATATAGAATAAATTATAATATATAATTCTATAAATAAAATTTTAATAATATTCCAAAATTAATAAAATTAACACAATCTCCTCTCAGTTGTTAATCAAAATATTACGTGGATCGAAACCGTAGTTAATTTCATTTTATTGCAAGAAATTACTCATGTGCTGGTTATACTCTTTCTTCCAACCTCTTACCACAAAAATTTAACGTTTTCATTATTCATGAATATAATGAGCAATAAAAATTGCTTTTTCTTGGCATACATTTAAGTAGTAGAGTTCAGACGTACGACTTTATCTCTATTTTCTGCCTAGAGACAATCAAAATACCATTTACAAATTCATCATCTGCCGTGATCGGAATCACCAAGGCGTACACAAGCAATAATTCCTTGACTGCAGAGTTACTGCAATAGCTTGACGAAAAGAAATGCATTTTTTCATAAATATTAAATATATTCACAATGAGATCAGCCTGTGTTCCACCTATCAGCTGATCACAAAGTCAGTCATTGACTGCAGAATTTCTACACTAGCAACAGCTAGAGGAAAATTAACTAGTGTTTTCACACATGTTAAAGATCTTCATAACGAGGTCATTCTGTATTCCTTGATTGTACACAGGCAGTCAGTCCTTCACCAGAGATTATCTACACTAGCAATATCTCGACGAAAATAAACGAGGTGTTCACACACGTTCAAGATCCAATCAACGAGATCATTCCGTGTTCCACGTATCAGCTGGGGTGCAATGTTCTTCGCAGGCTGCGTGGAAACAGCGCGTATACCCTGCGCTGCAATGCGCATATTGATCTCGAGTTTGAAACAGGCTTCGTTCTGCGTGGTAGTCACGCCTCAAACTTTATGTTCTACAAAAGAAAACAATACGTGGGTGTTTGAGAGACTTGATTAAATTTGAGAGGAAGGAGTCATTGTGCCTAAAATTCCTGCAGGAAAACTTTGGAGGTACGTCTTTGGAATATTTAAAGAATAGGAAGCCGTAAAGAGTTACGGTTTACGGAATGGAACAAAATTGTGTATTGAAGAGCGTTAAAAACTTGATAAAATATTATTTTTGTTAGTAAGGGTGGAGTTGATTTATTGATTATCTCTCCATTCTTTAATTTACTTAAAAACTAGATCCAATATTTCCATCATAACAGTTTTACGTGTATACACACATATTTACAGAATAATATAAGACGTTTACTGAATGTTCTGTAATGTTGCCGCAAAGAAATAGCAATTTTTTGACAAAAAACATTTTTTCTGGGGCTTTGGTGCCGAAAGGTGTATAAGTCTATCTAGGTGATCCAATATTTTATAAAGAACTTGTTCTAAGTTATTGTTCAATTAAAATTCAAGATATGTGAACCCTTGATTCCGAAAAATTAGTTTACGACGAAACCCTCGACCCTCCGTTTGTCCATCATCCAACAACATATCTTCCCCCGGCAGGGCATCGGGAAGGCCGGACAAACACTAAGCTTCCGACAGGTCTGCCAGCATGTGTGGCAGTGTAGTTCATGTGAATGTGTTAGTAAGGGATGAGGATAGGAAGGAGAGATCGTGCGCGGTCCGGTCTGGTAGGAGACTGCTCCGTCATTCGCCTAGTGTAGATCGGAGAAACCACAGAAAACTACCGATCAGAGCACCCAGCTACTAGAATTCTTCTCCAGACAGTGACATAACTTGACCTATCTGGTTAGTGTCGAAAATTCTGCTACCGCCTGGACTCAACTGCCAGGATCTCCAGGATCAGAGGCATAACAACGACATCAGTTGATGCCTAGAGTCTTCGGTGGTGTAAGTATTTCGTATTTCCAGGCGGGTCAAGCACTTTCATTAGGACCATGAATGTAGTGCACAACGAAGCGGCGAGATGGCGTTGATGGCTCAAGCATACATATGCGAGATCTGGTGTCGACCTATATAGCGACTTACGGGATTTCACAGGCATGGTATATCCCCCAGTCTGAGCTTCCTACCAGCTCCCAGTGCATGGTAGTGAAGTACACATAAGCATAATTGTTTCTGTGAAACAGTAGAAGAGCAAGTAAAGACTCAGCCCAGTACGTGGCCCGTATGTAACGGTATTGCTACAGCATTTACTTGGAATTTATTAGAGAAACTACTTAAAAATTCTTATCAGAACGGCCGGCCGCTATAATTCTCCTCTGGTCGACGCTTGAGTTCGACCTACCTATTTAACGACTTAGGTGACTCAGGACATCAATTGATGCCACTGCTGTACCTCTGACTGACCTAGGTTTCGAGTTCCTACAGTGGCAGGATTTTCGACACTAGCTAGAGAGCTATCTTTATCCCTTTCACAAATTTACACTCACAGGTACTACACCACCCCACAAGTCGGGTGACCAGTCGGGAGTTTAAAGCTTGTCCCGGTTGGGGCGGTGTCCCGATGGTGAGAGATATCTGGTTGGATAAAAACAGACAAGACGACGGGTAGGTCGGCGCCGAATTTCGCCATCCAATAGGCGAAAATCAACCACACCTCCCGAGTAAAGCAGATGCACAACACTTACGGGACTAATGACCTTAGTAGTTGACGCGTCTGACACCACTAATCAATAAACTAATATATCCAGCATTCACTAGGATTTTATTTATGAAACCACATGAAACTACCGATCAGAGCAGCCGGCCGCTAGCATTCCCCTCCAGACAGCAGCTGAATTCGACATAGCCATGTAGCCTGTGTCGAAAATCCGCCACTGTCAGACCTCGCACCCGAGGAGCGTCGGGCGGCGGTGTCGCAGCGGCACCGAGCCGTCGCATGCGGTGGACGGGCGAGGACGGGGCGAGGAGCGGAGGGAGTTGCCACGTCAATTAATACAGTCCCCGTCGCCGAGTTAGCGCGCTTCATTACGTCACAACACGGCCCTCCCCGAGAGGGCGGGCGCGGGCGCTCTCAATCGGACCGCAAATTAAATTTATCGCCACCGTCCGACTGCCGACGCTCCGCGACATTCATTTGTCCCGGGCGGAAGAGGGGATAGAGCGGGGCGGAGTAACCGAGGTGGCGGAGAGACAGGCGATGCGGCGAAAGTGGCAGCCGTGGGGAAAATAGAGTGAATAGAGGCAGCGACCTCGCCCGGAGGCGGTGGATTGGTTGGTTGGTTGTTAGTGGTTAGCGTGTCCACTACTGAAGTAATTGATCCCGTAAGTGTAGTACACGTTTGTTTCCTCGGGAGGTGGCTGTGATCTTCCCCCCCTGGATGGCGAGATCCGGGGACGACCTACCGTAGGCTAGTGGTGTTTTCCTCAACCAGGTTTCTCCCACAAGCGGAGCATCGCCTCAGCCGAGAGGTGATCTAAGCTCTCGAACGGTCTTCCAGCATGTGTGGTTCTGTAGTGTATGTACGTGTAAGTGTGTGTAAGGGGTGAAGGTAGAACAAGGAAGAGGAAGGAATGATCGCGCACGGTCCGTGGCCCGTCTCTTAGGATACTGAAACGGCACTCGACTCGTATTAATCGGTAAAACCACGGAAAACTATCGACCAAAACAATTGGCCTCTTCAATTCTCCTCCAGGCAGCGACTAAATTCAACATATTGACCTCCGGGTCAGATGCACTGCAGACATCAGTTGATGCCCTGAGCCACCTCTGTCTGTGGAAAGCGGTGGAGGGGAAGTAGGCGACGGATGAAGGAGGCGAGCAACCGTATTAGAGTTTCGGAGTAAGAAGGTAACGTAGTTGGTCGACACAGGAAAAGCCAAAGGGGTGGTGAATCTGGAAGTGTGATGAAGGGTGAAAAAGGTGAGCGAACCGCAAAAATGAGAAAGAGGGCAGAGGAAGCAGAACCTGTGCTTGCGAAGGGGATGAAAGATCTGGTGTCATCGGGGTAATGGATGATGAGGCGGAAGTGGAGGTGATTGGGCAGTGGGGGTGGGTGTTATAGCAGATGTAGAATACGATAGAATGAATGCTGGTGTGGAGAGAGGTGGGGGTGAAAGACATTAAGATGGGGGTGAAAGACATGGATGGATTGTGAAAATTATGTGCTGGGATAATGAAGATAGGGTAATGAAAGATAATTGGCGTAGAAATAGAAGTTTAGGAAACGTAGTCTGGAGGTGGAACTGTTGGAGAAGGTGGTGGACGCAATGGGGTGATGGAGTCTGTGTGTTGGAGGTAAAGGCGATGAACTCTGGAGGCAGTGGTAGCTGTGGGGTGGTCGAGGCAGTTTTTGTGGCGTTAGAAGCAGTGGAGGTAATGGTGGTGATGGTAGTAGTGGTGGTGAAAGTGGTGGTGGTGATGGCGGCGGCAGCGGCTGTTTAGGTGGTGGCGGAGGTGGTACTGGTGGTGGTGGTGGTAATGGTAGTGGTAGTGGTGATAGTGGTGGTAATGGTAGTTGTAGGGTTGGTTGTAGTAGTGGTGGAAGGGAAAGGTGCTGTCTGGCAGATCATCTGCTCGCTCGTCGACGAGTAGCATTTCTGTTGCGCTGACGGCGCACCTATGGTGAAAGGGCAATCTCGTAAACAACGTTACAATGCTGTTTCAAGAATGAAACTTTCAGAACCCATTGTAAAATTTTTTTTATAGTCATTAATTTTTCCAATTCTTATTTTTACTGAAAGTTGGAATTTCTTTAAAAGGGTTTGCTTAATGAAAACGTTAGTTACTAATTATTTGAAATTATGCGTTCGTTTTAAAATTACGAAATATATTTTTGGTAAATTACATCTAGTTAGCCGGGAGATTCTTTGATTTCTCTATACCATCTAAGATGAAACAAGTGTCCATCATCAAAGAATAACGCATATTCCTCTGCATGTCTGCAAGTTTCTGAAAGGAAACAACGTAGTCTAGTGCCTGCCTTCTATTGGTCTGAACAGCAGAAATCTTCCTCGACTGCTAGCAAATTGAATTATCTTTTCTGTTCTCGCGTAAATATAGTTCACATGTTTACAGTTAGAAGCCGCGATTTTTATCTGTAATCTCTTTTAGTTTAATGTCCATATTTATGAATACAATTATTTTGTTTGCGGTTAGATAGAATTTCCTAGACTCTCAGGGGGACGCCGCGCATTGCTTTTACAAAATGGTAAAATAATAAAACGTGCTTAACTTTAATGAGTGAACTTATGATTCATTTTAGGAGAATATCAGTATTCCAACAAAATAGTAAAATTTCCCTCGCAAACGTGGAAGCGTCGCCAGGCCAACAGTATTATAGTTGTACTCCGGAGGCAATAAATTAATTTCACCGCATAATTAGCGTATTTCGACAGACTTCGTCATTATTCAAAGCTAATATCTCCGCGTATCGTTCCTGTACCGCACAGTATGTGACTGCACATTTGCTGATTAACTGGTTAGCGAAAATGAAAACGTCACGAATTTATAATTTCTGTAAAAGGGAAAAAAGAAATGAATGTTCTTTAAGATATACATTATTTTCTTTCTGTATTATAATGTCTATTAAAACTACACATAACTACACCTAAAGTTATTTATGTATTTCGGCTATTCCGTGGTTATTTAAGTGAGCAACCAAACCACGACAGAAATAGGCAAACGTCCTTGAGAATTTTCTATCCAAAAATAATGAAAACTTCATTGAGTCAGATTTGTACGTTTTAATTAATTACTGGAAATATAATTAATTGTTTCAATAATATTGTTAGATTTGCACTGGATAATTTGTGGACAATTTTCATCTTCAAAGATAGCTATAATATAGATATTAATTTGTAAGATAATTACCCAAGACATAATTAGCACAAAACAAGGGCTTAATGTTTCTAAAAATAAAACAGGATATTATTTTATAAGGCTGTCAATAAAACACTATTGCAGAGTTCATGTGGGTAAACTCAAAGAAAATCTGTGACTATAAATCACATATTTTGACCATAGATATCAATGCAAGACGTCACACCGGGAGAGGGGACACAGGGCATGAACTGATGTCATTGGAGTGTCTCTGTCCGGAAGGTCCTATATTCGAGTCCCAACGGTGGGAGAATATTCGGCCCTGGCTAGATAGCTAGGTCGAATTTAGTCTGATCGATAGTCGGCAGGCGAACGGGCCACGGACCGCGCGTGATCTTTCCTTCCTCTTCTTTGTCATATGCTCACCCTTTACTTACACTAACATGCACTACACTGCCATACATCCCGAAAGACCGATCGGGAACCAAGAGGGCAGGGGCGGTGTCTTACTATCCAGCGATATGATCACTGCCAGAAACCAGTCACTACATTTACGGGACTAATGACCTTAGTATTTGACGTGCCCGGAATCACTAATGAATTAAGCAAGCAATGAAGGAAGACGTCAGGCTGGCGAGGTGTCCGCCAGAGGACACCTCTCGTAATGAGGTCGGCCGGTCCACGCCCGTGGGCAGGGAGGGGGGGGCAGGTGGGCAGGCGAATGCGACAGAGCCGCGCCCACCGGGTCAAAGTCCTCGCTGGATGGCCGCACAAGCGAGCGGTGATTGCCCTACCCTTGCTCGCGGCAGCAGCTGCCTCACTCCGGGACGCTACCTAGTAATTGAGTTTGCAGCTAGGCGGCGCTGCGGCAAGCGGATGTGAACGGAAGTGGCTGACCAGAGAGATTGCTGTCAATTATGCTCATTTCCTGATCACTAGGCTTATGAATGGGCTTCAATGCGAGCGAAATTACATTTACCGCAAGAAGTATTGCAAACTAATTTGGCACGAAATATATCTCTATTTACGTTCGAATTATATGACTCTAAACTTCATTTGGATTATATTAGTAAATTATTTTTGAAAACCTATGTAATTTATTTCTTCTTTCCTATCAGGTGAAAACTATAACAGCTATACTTTATTAACAAAATTATGAACTGAAATGAATCAGATGCTTAGTATTGAAGGACTGTGAACCACCATTACCTGATAGCCATATAAAGCTAAATGAAACCAATGGTTTTCAGACGGTAGTATCCGTACTAAGAATGGTACTCATTTTCTCTCAATTACCATAGGTAATACAAGTGCTTTGGAAATTGACGATAAATCCCCGACTCGTGAAGCGAGGAAGGAATTTATCTGAGAATTTCCAAAACATGAGTGGAGGACTATATCAGGAATGAAATTATGTCTAACAAAGTTCCAAAATGCGCCAAGTATTGAAATAACTGAAAGCTATTTTCAAATCAAAGAGATTATGTTATAGTGCATACGCAATCGACATAGCGATCGGCCTATACAGTCTCCTAAGAAAGATATGCCACAGTTTATAATTAGCCATTAGAGAGAAGCGGTAAGAAAAATCGGATAGAAAAAGCGATAAACTTCTTAAGATATAGTTAAACTCTATTGGTTTTAATTTCAGAAGTGGAAGAGTCAATTTAAACTTAGTTGGTGTCACCACTCAAAAGAGCTTAATCAGTAGCAGGTTTGTATAGCAAACCAACACACGCGACACGCGCCCCTTTCAGATTTTATCGTTAAATTTAGATTTGCAATGACTTGCAAGCGGCCTCTTCTTTCACTTTACACTGAAATGTATCAGGTCAGTTTCACAGCATTTCGGACAGCTCGCAGCCGGCAAAAGGAGACACAGGGAGCGACGTTCGGATCAGTGAACTCCCAATGGCCGGCAACGAGGCTGAGGGCGCCACCGGCGTTTGGGCAGCGGTATGCGCGGCCTTTCATCGCTCGCGCCAGGAATTTTAGCGCCGCGCACAGCGCAGCCCGCACGCGAAATCCGCCGCCGCAGGGGAAAAACAGCCCGAGGCCGGTGGGTGGGTGGGGCGGTGTGGGAGGTGGGCCAGTGGGTGTGTATGTTGGTGTGTGTGTGGGCGGGT
>BOPP01000156.1:1718197-1753812 GCA_017312745.1 Gryllus bimaculatus
GGAAGCGGTGGGTGTATGGGAAGTGAAAAGATGGGCAGGTGCGTTATTGAACGAGTGGGCGGGTGGCCGAGTGGGATGGTTGAGTGTGTGTGTGGGATGCAGGAGAGAGTATATAAGTGTGTATCAGGGTGGGTGGCTGGATGGTTGTGTTACTGGGTGGCCGGGAGGGGCAGTAGGCGGGTGAGAGGGAGAACTGCAGGGTGGGTGGTGCTGGAGTACGGGGCATTGAACGAGTGGGCGGGTGGCCGGATGGAGTGTGGGTGAGCGTGAGAGTGGGTGGGGGTTTGCGCGCTGGCCGGTGGGCTGTGTGCAAATTATCGGGACGTCATTTGGCGTGATTTGCGTCGCGCGTGCCTCACGTCGGTATGCGAGAAATCCGCGCAAGGTCAGCGGCGGCGGCGGGGGCGGAATGACGAGGGGGAGGGGAAGGGGGAAATGGTGGGGAGGAAAGCGGTGCGCGCCGTGCGGGCTTTCGTTCGAAACAGTCACGTGCACCCGTCAGTGAACGTTTGTTTCGCCTGTAGGGAATCCCCAGAGGGCGAGTGTGCATTTGCAAAATTGTTAGATTTTTTCTTCTTCTCATGTGTTTCAAAGACTCTGCAACGATAATTTATTTCGACTTACTATGTACAAGGTAAACTAACCGGTATTGTTTGTGCATTTATTTATCACAATCGTCTGATTGACAGGAAAAATAATTAATGGTGGGCCTCCAGTCTGCCAGCTGTATAAAACGAACGTAATTTTATTCAAATCCCAGCCCGCAGGTGACATTTTTCCGCTATCCCTATTTTATTCACCCATCCCTGCTGCAATTTCCTCTTTTCTTCCTCCCCGTCCTCTCGGCTGATCTCAAATCGCCCTCACCGCCCCGCTCCGCCCCGCCACCTCACTCGCGGTCTTATTCTTACATAGCTTTGTCTCCATATGGACCTCGTTTTGAGCTATTTTCATTATATTACTAACTGAAATATAACTAAAAAGAGGTTGCTAAAATTGAAACGCCTTAAATTTAGTGAGAATCTCATGAAAAATCAGTATTCAGTTGGAAATTAATGCTGGCAAACAGTTGTTGGGTTGACTCAATTCAGTAACTAGGATACAAATACAATGATGCATATCTAAGACCAGTTACCATCATGCCTCATGTTTAGTATTAGATTATTATATTTATTGCAATTATGGGGAATATTTCAAGTTCTATATACATATATGTTCTAAGCTGTAATCTTGACGTCCATATCGATTTAGAATTAACGATTTGCATTCCGTCCGAACATACTTTCTCACACACCTCTCTGACAAACGTCACTGCACAGGCAGCTACGGGCCACGTCCATCGACATCGTAGCTGATGTCGAATTGAGTTTTGTTAATTACTCTTGACAGTAAATTCTCTTTTACTCAATGTGAACCATAGGTCTACACTACCATAGGTGTACATAAGCATGTCAAAGGCCGTTGTACATAAGCATTACAAAGGCCGAAGAGGAATATGCTGAAGCTAAAATATCGATGATGGGAATATCATGAGAGAATTTACCTCATATAAAATTATTTTGATGTTTACTTTGTTGAATTATACTTCATAAGTAATTCTGGAAGTACTAGTATACTCTCTATTCTGCATAAACACACACGTAATGCACATCCAATCGATTTATTAACACTCTAACACTTGTGATCCAATCCAAAACAAACAAAATAGTATATTTAAAATCCTGATAAGAATCCTTTATATTTTTGTTTGGTTATTCAAAGTCGCTCTTCAATAGCACTGATCTGAAATTTCTATTTTTCTCTCAGAAATGCTTATTCTGAGATTTTAGTTCAGATTAGATGCAACAAATCTGGCCCTGACCTTGAGGTTCCATTGCCAGAAAACAATCGCTGCATGCGGTATCCTTGCTACGCTCTGTAGAAAAACAGTTCAAATTCCGTTAAATCCGTGTTTTTGCTAAAAATGAAACAAACTACCTTCCTTTGTGAATAAAGCGCTAAGCTTTCCTACGCGTACAGCTGCAGAAGAGATGCCGATGAATTGTTTCACGTCCACTGAATCAGTCTCCGCGTTTTGTTCGTTAGCTGCTCAAGTATTTACTTCGCAATCCACTAAAGATTCAATCTAAATTAATACCCACCATTAAACCTTACAGTTATCCAACCATTCAATTAGCAAATCATTAGCTTTTCAGAGATTAGGAGGCCTTTGCCCCATGCTAATTTGAAAAGTGCTATTTTGCCTTCGGGGAATACAACATCGCTACCAGTTTCCTTATTCTCGTATTGGAAATGGTAGTTAATGCAACTAGTTTATAATGTTTATTGCCGAAGTTCATGGTTTGAAAACAAGCGACGGTAGGTGAGAGGTTTCAAATTACGCTGTTTTTTTAAAAACAACATACACTATTTTACTGACTATTTTTGTATAACAGCTGTATATATTTATAAGAGAATCAAAGTTAATTTTGGGAAACAACTTTATTGAGTCTTCACGGGTATCAGACATCTGTGCGAAAACACGATGGTCGAATTTTTTGATTACTGCTACTTTCCCAAAGTTCTTTCCTTGCGATTGTATGAATATGTGATGACATGCACAATGCACAAATTCACACAATGTGTGAATTTGCAATTGTTCATGCTATAAACGGGAGGCATATTATAACCTGTACCGTAAGATGTACTCTTATGAAAAATTTCTTGTAATGGAAAAAATCGTTTATAATTTTAAATTCGAAAACAAATATATTTCGGAATGAAACTGCAAGTTAAAGTTTCGCTTCATCTCTAAACACTCAGAAAACTTCAGTAGACCTTTTTGCACTCCTTGGATTCCAACAATGCACTGATGCACACCTCCCTTACAAATCAAATACACAATAGAGGACAGGACTGGCTGGTATCTAGCTTAGTAAGACACGTTTAAAGGACAAACCAATATGAACACAGTTCTATTACATTCTGTGCGTAGTAGAGTTAAAATTGTGTAATTTTGCTGCAAGTCAATTGCAGGGAAAATACACGTTTTGGGGTCACCTTATATCGAAAAAAGTGTTATCTTTCAAAGGGTTTGTCTCTCAGTATATTCGTCCGTCTAAACCCTACAATTAATACGAACCAAATGAATATTCCCCAATCGATCTAGCCTGAATAGAGGCCAAAATTCTACGAACTCAAAACGAATCTTTTATTTGTTGGCTGTGCTTCTAACTTAAGGTCCATTATCTACCTTTAAAAGCAAAAAGCGTGAGAGCAAACCCAAAGAGCAAAGTGTATTTTATTTGATATTTGTCTGTTATTCTTCTTTACAGGTATATTTTTGTCTCTGGCCAACATTTTTCATAGACAATTGAAGAACACTGCATATTTTTTCTTCCATGTAATATTTTTATTACAAATTATTTTTCATTTTAAGAATAAAAACAATTGAAATAAATTAGAGTTAAAATGTAACTGCCCTCTTATGGCCCTGTCTCCTCTTTGTACGTTTTCCATTGCTTTACCATTCTTGAAAAAGCTACAATATCAATGCCAGAAATAGAAAAATAAATAATATGATATTTATTCAACTTCTTGAAATATAAAAAAATGAAAATTTAACGACAATAAAGTCCACACATTTATAATTTTATACATTATTGAGATATTAATTTTAAGTAAAATTGAAATTGATATTCATAATTTAATGTTAACAAATATAGCAACTTGATAATGGGATGGCATTTCACCTCGAAATGTCGTTATATTATTAATATTATTGGCGTACAGGCCATTTATGACCACGATAGACGTTATCTTCTGAGGCCTCGGAGATATGAATGTGTGTAATAACGGGGATCAGTCTTTTACGCCGGTACCCCACCGGCGGTAAGACAAGGTTGCAACGCTTTGAAATATGAATAATGAGGTGATAGGTTGATGATAAGGGTTGCAGGGACAAGTTTGTGAATGGTTTCTGCACATGTACGAAGAGTTGGTGAGTGAGAGAAGATAGTGGAGTTTTGCCTCGGTATTCAGAATATTAATACGAGGAATCTACTGTTACGGCTGATTTCAACTACGAACGACTACTATTACGACTACAACGATTATAACTATGAACGACAGAATCTGTTGTAAGAATTCCATCTATAAATCTATTTCAGTTAATTTAGCACGTAAATTTGATGAATATTTATTTTTGTATATATCGTTGCATTTACCTAATTTAATGTTTTAATGTTCGAATATTAGTTTAATAGAAAGATGATGAAAATTCGTGAAGAACGATGAATGAAGGCAATATTATATAAAAAACATAAATCCAATTTCTTATACAATAAAGATCAAATACATTAATGTAAGGGATTGTCGTCTCTTTGGATTGGGTTCCATTTAATGCACGTCATTTCTTTTTCTCCGTAGTTATAGTTTCTGGAAACATTTATTACCATCCATTTTTTCTCAAAGAGCATTTCTTTTAGAATGTTTAATTCAGGAGGGGTGTTTAAAGTATCTTGATCCTGGCTTAAGCATTTTATGCATTCTCTGCATATCCTTACGATTTCCCAGAAAAGGATGGCGTGCCCACCATTCAAGCACAACACCACCGCCTTCGTTTTCAAGAGCAGAGTTCTAAAAGCGATACATGTAAAATTGGTTTTATTTAAACACATGATTCCATTAGGATATATTTTTAAGTCGTTTATTTTAAGAATTCGCTTATTCATTATAAGTATGTTACAGTGTAATTACAACATTCATTGCTAATAAATGTTTATCAAAGTACATGAACTTTACAAATTTTGTGAAGGTAATTAGAGCAGAACATAAAGCATGTAATTGTAAATAGCAACATTGCAACCTCACTAGGATTCGAAGCGCATGTTTGTGGTACGTCACATCATCAACACCGCGGGAAATGTTTTTTTTGCCCGGTATTTATATTTTGCCCGGTACCTGTCAGAGTTCCTTGTCACAGACCTAATAAGGCCACTGTGGAGTTTTCCGCCCTTCGAAAATCCCCGCGTCTCAGCCCAAACCAAACCGCACAGGGAGTGGAGAGGCCAGAATTCTATTCAATCACGCACCGATTCGCTCTTTAGGTGCTGGTGATATGATGTGAATGGTGTAGCTATGATGGAATGAGGCTATTAACTACAAACTGTACATGAATCGGCCAAATTTTAAAAGAATGTACTCATAGATGAAAGGAGAGCGGTCTGACTAGCTTTCTTGAGTCGCTCTGACGGTAGTGATATTTTCGCCAGTGCTCTAAAGAAAATGTGTGGCCTGGTGCAGCTCCGACAACCGAGACAAGCACCCCGACCTGTTTTCTTGCTAGTGGCCTGTTGCAGCTACATCTGGGGAAACATAACGACTTTCTTGTGCTAGTGGTCTGTTGCATATGCGACATCCGGAACAAGCACAGCGAGGTATTTTGTTACTAGTGGTCTGACGTGTGTGTGATCTGTTGCAACTAAGATAACCTGGGCAAGTCCAGTGACTTGTTAGTGGTAGTGGTCTGACGGGTGTGTCTAGTCTGTTGCAGCTACGACCTCTTTTGCTAGTGGTCTCACGTGTGTGCGTGTGGTCTGTTGCAGCTACGACATTCGGGGCAAGCATAGCGACCTGCTTTGTTACTAATGGTGTGACGTATGGTCTGTTGCGGCTACGTCATCCGGGGCAAGCACAGAGATCTGGTTTATTACTAGTGGTCTAACGAGTGTGTGCGTGGTGTGTTGCAGCTACGACATCTGGGCAAACTTAACTACTCTTTTGTTCTAGTGGTCTATTGCAGCTACGAGGGAAAGCAGAGTGACCTGTTTTGTTACTAGTGGTCTGACGTGTGTGTGTGACCTGTTGCAACTACGATATGGGGGACAATCCCAGTAACCTGTTTGTGCTGGTGATCTGACGTATGTGTGAGGTGTTTTGCAGCTATGTCATCCGGGGCAAGCACAGAGATCTGATTTGTCACTAGTGGTCTGACGTGTGTGTGTGTGTGTGTAGGCGTGCGTGGTCTGTTGCAACTACGATATGGAGGGCAAGCCCAGTAACCTGTTTGTGCTGGTGGTCTGACGTGTGTGTGTTGCGGTGTGTTGCAGCTACGACATCCGGGGCAAGCACAGCGAGCTGGCGTCGCACTGGCGCGACAGCGAGCTGCTGCAGCTGCGCGGCTACTTCCGCACCATCACGGAGCCCGCGACGCTGGCGCTGGACGACGTGCGCGCGGAGGACGAGGGCGACTACCGCTGCCGCGTCGACTTCCGCCGCTCGCCCACGCGCAACTCCAAGGTGCGCCTCAACGTCGTCGGTGAGTGCCCGCGCATGCGCCACAGCGCCCTCGTCCTTGCCTCCCGAAGGCAACAATTTTTATGTGCGTTTGCTCGATACATATCTCTACCCATTCAAAATATTTCTAAAATACATCTACTCACTCATTTTTGTTTTCAAAGCGAACTATTAAGGAATCATATTTGTACTTGATATTTATGGGCCGATGGTCCGACTCCGAAAGGTTACAACTTTGTGTATATTTCTCTCTCTCTCTCTCTCTCTCTCTCTCTCTCTCTCTCTCTCTCTCTCTCTCTATATTATATATATATATATATATCATATATTAGATATATATATATATATATATATATTATTCTAAAACATACCACCTTACACCCACAACTTACACCTTCACAGTAGCAGGCAGAACCGTTAAGCAGGTTGTCAAGATTTTGCTCGTGAAGCGAGCTTTAAAAATTCTTAGGAGCAGGATCCGTCAGGGTGCGAGAAAGGTTTGGAACCCTTGACACAAATAAAATCACCCACAGATGCACACAAACGAGCGTATAATTTTACCATAAACTTTTTTTTAGCTGCATAAGTTAATAACAAAACAAGAAGATAGATCGCACTTTTTTACAAAGAATAATCAAAACACAAATAGGAAACCTTTACCAACACAGACTCATGTGAATGAACACTAAATTTACTTCAAAATTGGCATTTACTCTGACATAATTACCCTAAACTACACTGGGAATTCCCTGGGAAAATTAATTATAATCTAAAATTGTGGCTATTCTAATTACATGCACGTGAAATCAAAAATTTCAATTTACAATCCTCGCTTCAAGATGATTCATGCAAAGAACAAAATGTTGTGCAGTGCCTCTACCTAATTTACAATTTAACTGTGTCTGAAAATAGCGAAATAAAATGCTTCCTAAGTTAGAATGTTTTTAGGCAGGCAACTAGCGCCATCAAAACGGGCTCCTACTATAAATACTGTATTTGTTTGCCACCCGTTGTCCTCAAATTTTTAACACTTTCCTATACTAGTTTTCCCTTGCCGACGTGAACTTGACATATTTTTCTGGATTCCTAACTGTACCTCGTAGACTTTCCAATTTTTGGCCTGATGATTGTGGCGCTGGTCGCTGCGGTGATCCGCTCGGTCCCCAACCTCTGGCGTTGTCAAGAGAGACGGGATTCGCCCTGGCCGTCTGCGTTTGCCTTCTTGCGTCCTCTTCCTTCTTCTTCGTTTTTCGATCAGTCTTCTTTCCTCGTCGCCTCTGGCCTCCTTGCCTCTTCTTCTTCCTCGTCTGCCCTACCGGCGCCTCTGACTACGCCCACGGTGCCGAAATGTCCCTTGCACTTTATCCGAATACTCGTGCAAGTTCCTCGCTCGTTGCTACTTTTTACTTTGACAGCAGAACTTTTAATGTTTCCCTCCACAACGGGTTAAAATTTTTTACTTCCCGTGTGTTAATTGAAGAAACACTACTTAATCTGCACTATCCGCGGACGACTAGCTAGGAACGTCTGTTCGACGCCGAAATTAACTCCTACTAGTGTCGTTGCAGCGGCAAACAATATCTAAACTAATGTTTAACGAAAGTGTTGACTTTCGCGCGAACGATGATCAAAAAGACCAGTTGCTTATCGACGCGTGGTGGCAAGAAAAAGAAGCTTACCGCTTGCGGGTACGCGTAATTTATGGCGGCGGCGCCTGGGGAAATTTGGTGGGATGGGGAGCGCTACTTCCCCTTCTAAACCCTTCACAAGGAAAACATTTACTTGCAAGCTTCGCATTCGTTTAGTACGGCAACGAGTACGGCCGCGCATTTAAGTACCCTGCCCTTACGCGTCTGTTATCCTCGCTGCCTCCGAGTGTTCACATAAAGAGACGGTGGTGTGATAGGGGGTGCGCAATCCCAGAAACGCCACTATATATATATTATATATATATAATATATAGTTATATATATATATTATATTAGTATATAAGGATGATTGCAATTGAGATATACTATAAATTAATGCAATATATATTATATTATATATATATATATATAAGATATATATATATATATATATATATATATATCATTCAAATTACTTTCCAATAGTAAATTAACCTATATTTAGCTATTACAATTGATATGATTGGAAGAAAGCATATCTTTTTAACATTTTGCGTCGATTGGGCCCGCTTTACTTTCCAAAGGCAACCAACTTTGTGCACATTTGCTCAATATTAAATCTTGAACTAATTATAACATTTCCAAATAAATCTACTCAACATGTTTTATATTTCAAGCAAACTATTGAAGCGAATATATATATATATATATATATATATATATATATATGTATATATAGTTATTTTGTGTAGATTGTCTGACATCCAACTAAAAGAACTGTGTGTGCATTTTCTCAATATATATCTTATCTCATTCAAAATATTTCCAAAATAAATCTACTCACTTATTTCTGTATTCTAAGCGAACTATTATGGGAATACATATGTAGTATATGTCATTTTGGGTCGATTGACCGACTGCAAGCTAGCTAATGGTGCCCCCTCCCTGCCTGGACCTAGTTTAACTCTCACGCTTAAAGGGGAGAGAAGAGACCTTGCTTCACAATATTTGAAAACAAATCATCAGCTATTTTTCTTGATTGGTAATAGGTCACATTCCCCATGCACCTTCTATTTCGTATTTAATTTTTTCTAACAACTGACAACTATTTGCATTTCGTGTTCAAAAACGTTTCTCCTTCGTTAAACTGCGGCATTTCAGTTTTTTTGTCCACATCATATTCAAGTTATATTTTGACAGGTGGTAGCTGCTCTTATTATGGTGAGGTTATTTGTAATAACGAAATATAGTTTCTACGCTAAATGAATACTTTTTCATTATTCCATATATTAATACAACGGTTTATGTTATTATTTCTCTCTTAATTTAATTTGTCTCCGTCCATACACAAGAGTAATTCTAAGCTATAAGATAGTAATCAGTCTTAGAATTATTTTGCAATTATATGTAATATATTTTCTTGATATGGTATTGTGTAATTTTGTTATTCTATTAATTGTACTGAAGATTTGAAAACCGTATTTCATTAAAAGTAGTATAAGGCAGGCCAATATTCCTCCAATGACTTTAAATTATTTATCAGAGAGTTATTACGAAAAATAATTCTTAAAAATTGACACTTTGGCATGTAAATTACTCACAATATCTCGCCACCAGAGTCGTCGTGAAGCCTAAAAATAACCATCCAACGGCTTCCCTGCTCCAGCCATCAAATTCAAATTCAATTCATTCTTCTTTCCGCACCTTTGTTCCATCGCGGCTGCCAGCGCCGTCGCGCTATTGCATTAATCTACCGTCTGGAAACAACTTTATCTTCCGAAGTAGCTGTCTCAAGGGGTAGTTGTGCCTCCCGCTGCTTTATCTTGTGACGGCGTGCGGCTCTCAGGGGCGCTCGGGGGCGGTGGATGGGGAGAAAGGGGTGGTGGGAAGCGGTGGCGCATTGGGTGGTAAGGAAGACAAAGCGGATTGGTGGGTGGGGCGGAGGAGAACGGGAATCATAACAAAAAAGTGGACGGAAATGGGGCGAAGAAAATGAAGGTGAAGGTGCAGGTGAAGGTATGTGAGAGGAGAAGATGAAGATGAAATGGGAACGAAAGCTGTAGCAGGAATGCGGGCTGATGAGCGGATACATTGAGGGAAAGGATCGGATCAGTACATAATAATGGTAGGATGATGAGTAAAGAATGGAGATCGAGTAACAATACAAATAGGTGAGATGCAGGGTAGAAGTCATGCAGAAGATGGGTCGGGGAAGGAGATGAGACGAGGAGAGAGGTAGAACGAGAAAGGAGGTGGTGAGGATGGAGATGATGTGTAGATGGATATGGGGGTGAAATATAGGTGAAGCAGTAATGGAGCTGAAGGTAAGCGAAGAGGGAATCTGAGGTAGAGTTGTGCATGTAAGTGTGTGTGTAAAAAAGTTGTGAGGATAGGACTAGGAAGAGGCGCGCTGTCCGTGGCCAGTTTGTTAAGTTAGTGCTCCTGCACTCGCCTGGCATTGATCAGAGCAGCTGGCCTCTAGAATTCTGCTCCAGACAGAAGCTGACTGAGACCTAGCTAGTGGCTACTGTGGAAAATCCTTCCACCGTCGGACTCAAACCCCAGCGACTCCCGGTCAGAGGCATTGCGTAGCAAAAGGCCGGATGTAGGAGGGGGCGTGGCGGGGCGAGTGCCCGCAGGCAGGTGTCACGCAAACTGCGTGCGCGCGTCGTACGCACCGCCCACGTGGGAAGAGCTTCGATCGGCCGCGTCAACTGTGACGAACGACCCCCGCGCGTCGCTTCTCTCCCCTCCCTCACCCCTCACCAGCTCCTTCCCCTCCCCTCCCGGCGCGTCGCGTGCGCCCGTGTCGCAGACAAATGACTGCGAGCGCCGCTCGGAAAGGCGATTTACTTGTCCGCGTCGCCCCCTGCGCCGGGGGCATCTTTGAGGAGTCGGATCGCGACGATTTCGGGGGATTTGGCGCAGGTGGAAGAGCGGTCGGGATTTTATTCACTGCGGGGGACAGAAGGAAAATGTATGGAAGAATGTATGGGAAGAATCATTCTATTCAGAAATGTTTGGAAAGGTGTCTTTCTCTGCACTAAATTGTTCTGAAGAGTAATTTAAACATGTAATATTGTATATTACAGTATATCGGGAATTAACATGTGACATACCTTTTTTTCGGAGAGGGTATGTGTTTGTGGGTTTATAATAACTGGGAGTAAATATACATCTAATACACCATTCCCATTCACAAATTCATATTTTTCATATTAAAAATTACTCTTAAAACGAATATATTATGTCATTATTCAACCATTAATATATTCGCACTTGTCAACTAATATTATTTATTCAATAAGACTCAGCCAAGCGTCACATCGATTACTGAGAGGGATCAAAGCCATACTTCTGCGATATTTATTTTCCTGCACTTGAATCCACAGATTCAAAACATCAGCGATGAGTTTTCCAACAGTAGTGATATGCAGACTACAAAGTTCTCGTTGATCCATTATTATGTCAAAGAAAAGGTTTTCCATCAGTTTCAAGAATATAACGCAATGGCATTCTCGAGCCGGGCAACAGGGGAAGTATCGTGGTCGAGGTGGGTGCGCGGAGATCAGCGAGACTGGAGCGCTGCTTGCGAACGGGTACGCGATGACGTCTCTACTTCCGGTCGCTGGCGGAAGGTGATGAACCTCCGCAAACACAATGTATAATTTGGCGTCCTTGTAATCCCCGGCGTATATCACTTCGTCGGCTACGAAAGAATCACTGTTCCTACATTTCAGAAGGTTCGTTCTCGTGAAACTTCTGGGCGTTGAGGCGTCTTTCCCAAGAGAAGTTCGTATTTCGGATTCTTCTCTGGACAGTTGCGATAGATCGCTGGAATAATCCTCGCTTCCGGTACTCTCTGAGTCGCTATCTGAAAAGGAAAAATGAAAATTTCACCTTCGGCGTTCGCGGCTTAGTCAGCGCTTGCCAATTCAGGCATTTTCTGAATGGATGGAGTCTTTGAAATATTGAGAAGAAAGTAAATGTATCACAGCTGTATAGAAATGTACAGCTTTTTTCAAAGTCGATCATACGGTATTAAATTTTTAAAAATAAAAATAATATTTCATAAGTTAAAGATAACATTACATAGCTTATCGATTTGTTACAAAACAATTAAAACCCGTCTTTCTTGAAAAGTGTCTTTATGGAAACTCTGGCGTTCTCTTACAGATAGGCCTGCTAATAAATATATTGCATTCTCATTTTAATGTATGGCAAAGTAGATAACGGTTTCGCAATCGGAGCAACCATGCGAAGACCGGAAAGTTTTTAAAGAAGAGGCAATCTCTGTTTCTGCGGAAAAGAACAGAAGAAATGATCAAAATATTATCTTGCCATTCCTCAAACCCTATTTTTTACCTTTAATCTTCGGAAAAAGTATGTAAGAGTGATTAATAAATCCAGCATTAGAATAGGCTTTGGTGACACATGGCATCAATTGATATCACCGTAATGCCTCTGATCGGGAGATCATTTGTTCGAGTCCCTAGCTAGATAGCTATGTTGGAATCTGTCGCTGTAAGGAAAATAATTCTCGCATCCGGCTGGCAGGATCTGAATTCTTCTTCGTTGACCTCTCTTCGCCATTACTGACACGTACACTTCTTGCATGTGTCATTACATACATGCACTACTCTACCACACATGCCGGGAGGCTAATCGGGAACTTGGAGCTTGCTTTAAATTAAATTTTCGGCTATCCGGGAGACGCCGCGTCGTTGGCTGAGAGGCCGACGTTTCGCCTAACATGCCGCAGGATTGAGGAAGCCTGCGACATGTCAGGCGAAACGTCGGCCTCCCAGCCAACGACGCGGCGTCTCCCGGATAGCCGAGAATTTATGGATTCGAGCCGCGGCAGCTTACGTGTACTTGGAGCTTGCTTTGACTCAAGCAGTTCCCCGCTGGTCGGGAATACCTGCTTGGGGGGGGGGTGAGGGGATCAGTACCGGATCTCGCCAACCAAGGGAAAGATCACCGCCACCTCTCGTGATAAAAGAACATTCTCTACCCTCACGTAACTAATGACATTAGAAGTTGGCGTGCCCGGAATCACCAATCAATCAATGTTGCATTCTTGTATATAATTTTTCCCCTTCAATTCCCCTGCAAATTTATTGCCGTGTGCCCCGCTGCGGGCGTTCTCCGAGAAGCGCACCTCTGGCCGAGCAGCACAGCAGCGCGCCCCGCGGCAGGCCGGCGATCCAGCGCCGCATGGCGCGCGCGCCCAGGTGCAGGCGGGGCCCGGCCCCGACCAGCGCCGCGCCCGCGCCCATCGCTGCTGTCGCGTCGCGTCGCCCGGCACCGGCCGCGCCCCCTCGCCCCAGCCGGCGCATTGTCACCCGCACGCGCGCACTCGGGCGGCGAAAAGACGCAAGCGAGCGGGGTACCGGATTTCATTTTGGTGGCTGCAACCCGTTGCACAATCATACTGGTTCTTGACCAATCACAGACAAGTTGACAAATCAAGAAATGACACTTAATCATTAAGAATTTGTCTAGTAAAAGTTTCGTTCGATTGTATAGTTTAAAATTGCGTTTAATTATCCTTGTCAGTTTTAATTTATTTTATTAGTAGTAATTTTTACGAGAAATATTATTTAAAATAAATTAGATCGTAACTTCACTTTGATTCTATTTGACTACTACTAGTGGAGTAGTGAACATTCGACTGACATTAAGGTTAGGACAAGAAAGGCGAAAGAAAGATCGCGCGTGTGGCCCGTTTGTTAGATTACTGTTCCGGCATTCGCCGGATGTTGATAGGAGAAAACACAGAAAAGCACCTATCAGAACAGCCGGCTTCAAGAATTCTCCTCCATACAGCTTAATTCGCCTTAGCTATAAAGCTAGTGCCGAAAATCCTGCCACTCGAACACTAGGACCTCCCGATCAGAGGTATTGCAGTCACGTCAATTGCCGCCCTGAGCCAACTAAGTCGGTATATGCCTTTCAAGGCGTTGCTTCATGTCTTTTGAACCGCATTCGGTGAGAAAGAAGCGGATAATGTAATTGGAGAGTAAGTAGTAATTTATTTTTAAGCTCTTTTATGACTGAGTGAACCAAAAGGAAGTAAAATGTAGCAACAGCGTGAACGGCTCTTTACATTTTCTTCGGCTAAGTATTATTAGGGCAATACAATTTGATATCCGAAGAAATGCTTTATGTGATAGGTGAAACCCATGTATACTGATTATCAAAGAAAGCAGATCCGTGTTATAATACCATTGTCACCAACATTATGCGAAAACTGTAGTAAGTTTGGGCAATAAGATGTACATAGATATGATTTACATTGCAGATGTAACTGACGTAGATATAATTTGATTTATTTTTCATAAAAAACAACAACAGTAAAATCTCTATGTAACGTAAGGGAGATAAATACCTGCATTTCCACTCACAATTTCTTAGTCTTCAGAATCCATAGACTTCCATTCAGAATCCATACTTTTAAAGTACATAGTTGAATAATGAATTAAAGTACAGAAAATCGTGATTAAAATTATTTACTGGACATTACAAAAACATTTCCTCTCCCAAGGAATAACTTATTTGAATCGGCAAATGAACGACAGATTTGATTTTAGAGAATTATTAAAATACTCGTGAGCTAAACTCTCTGGCTTCCATGGAAGGCGCGCCACCAACATCGTTATCAGAGGCGTCGCAAGCTCTTAAGCCCGTTTACACGGTTATTGTTCCATCAGTTTTCTGCACAGAAAATGGATGAAATAGAGAGGTTCTTTTCTTCACCGCTTCGCTATCGAAAGTGGAACGAGACTGAACGTTTTTCATCACCATTGCATTTTCTGCACTATTCGTACTGAAAATAGTCCCTTTAGTCAGAAACAAGCACTGAAGATCAAACAGTTGAACAGTTTTAGAACAGCACGGAACGAGACATCAGAACAGAATATATTTTATTTTTCACCACCCTAATCACTTCAAATTAGGTACAATTCTACCTTAGAGCGCTCTCAAAACTGCACAAAAGGAACCAAACTACCACACGCAATGCAAATAAGACGTTTCAGAAAGTAGAACCAGGAGCACGGTAGGCAAACAGGATGAAATCGGTACCGAAATGAAGCATGCGTCATTTTATGTACAAATTACATTCCGTCTGATCCACTTTTCTGTACTGATTAAAAATGACTCTGTAAAGCGGACTTTAAATACGAGAGTCGTTAAGTCTTGGCGACTATACATGTTCACAATAACAGATGGCGATGTGAGTGTTTCTATTAGTACAGAGAGCAATGTCAAATCGGTTGTCTTACTGCCGTGCGAGATGAATTGTGCAGCGCTCATACACCAAGATAGCCGTTCTCTATTGGAGAAATGTCCGAAAATGTCATAGGTGGTTGATGCAAGCTCTTAAATATTGTGCTCTTCCATACCGGACAGTCGCGAAATGGGAGGGGGGAGTTTCGGCGAGGACACGTAACAACCACTGATCAGCAACGTACGTGACAACTTGTGAGTGTGAGTGCGGTAACCGAGCATCTGCCTAATCGGTTCTTGAGAATGGGTATGTAATACTTGGAGAATATTGTAAACCAGCGTATGCTACATTGCTTTAGAACATGAATCCAGTACAATTTCAAACACCTTATTAAATAGGAGAAACACGCTTTTAATATGCTGTTAAATGTCCATGCACGTAGTTCATACTTTGCTTTTTCATCTGTATATTTCACATTTTAAACACATGCTCGAATATTCACACCAAAAAACTTAAAACAGCGGGTACTTTCTCGCCCGAGAAAATCGGCTAAACAATTTAGCCGTTAGCGTTGTTCGTAGACAGGTAGACAGACGGACAGACGTTTTGCCGTCATCGATTTTTTGGTATCGAGGGCACACAAAATCAGAACCCTGGCTACACCACATGTTAGAGGATTTTTGTCTAAATTTAGCAACTGGATTTACCCAGTTTTTCATTACCAGATCCCTGTAATAAGATTTTTCTGTCGAAAATTTACCGTTTTTCCGCGCAGCGTTACATAACTGTCTTTCTACTCCGTAGACAGAAAGTAAAAAAAAATAGTTGCAATGACTTACGCTCCAACCCTCGTATTAGGGCCACCCCATGGGACGCAGGTGGGGGTCCCGTGGCTAGTTAGCGCTCCTGGAGGAGGGGCGGGGCGTGTAAAGAGCGCCGCTCGCCGCCAGGGGCCGCCACCGCCGCGCCGCGGGGCACCCGGCGCTGCCGGGGCCACAGCGCGCGTCCATTTCGGGCGCAACTTCTTGTCCGCCATCCGCTGCCGCCTTAATGAAACCCCGCGTTATGGCCGCTTAGCACGGCAGCGCGCGCGGTGCCGGACGCGGGGAGGGAAAGGGTCAGGGGAGGGGAAGGACGGAGTGTTGGTGGGGGTGACGGGCGGGGAAAGGAATGGGGACGAGATCATGGGAATTGATGGCGGTTAGAGGCGCGGGCGCAGTAGTGGTGACTTTGGAAGCACACTTGTTTTCGTTCCTTTCACCGTCTCTTTTTTTCCCACCAGTACCATTCTCACTGTTTCACTAGTCCTCGTGTATTGCAGTAATCGCTTCTGTCAGTTGAATTACTCCACGTTCTTGTCATCACCATGTTTTCCGGCTCGTATCGTTGGTACAAATAATACTAGTAAACATGGCGGAGGAGTGTAGAAACTGAAAGTAGAGAGGGAATTATGAAACATGCGGATGAAAGCTAGGAAGTAGAAATGAGTAGGTCAAACAGGAGGGGAAACATGTTGTCGGTGTATGTAACGGCAAATGGAAGATCGTTGGGCAAGGAAAAATGGAGTTGGCAGATAATAAGATGTCTGATGTATGTGTATAATTAGGAGGAAAGTGAAGAGAGCAATAGCGACCACCAAAGTAAGGAGAAGGGGCAAATCTGGACAAAAGTGAAAGCGAGTGTGAGATAGAAGTCGCAATGACACGGGTTCGTGAGGTATCGGCGTTGAAGGAAGAACAAGCAACTGTATATCTGGATTGCAAAGGAGTTAACGCATCGTAAAAATTGTGATAACTATGATGATAATTAAGGATAGGATTTTGCATCTTTGGTCTCGTTTTTGAGGAACATTTCTTCATTAGTACTAACATATTTATCAGTGTTTGACACAGTTGACATGTATTTGTAAGGCCACTTTTTGTCATTTTTTGTTGAAAAGACATTTTTTACATGTTTGAGTTTTGAGGTCATCATTTCATCTTTTAGTAGTTACGTGCTCAAGTCAACATAGAAAAATGCTGCTGTTTCCGCCCTAAACATTGTCGAGTGAAAGTAACTGGATCCTGCCAATGCGGTGTCAATGGCTTTCAGCGGTGTGAAGGCAGAGGAAGTGGGGAGGTCTCTAAACTCTTATTCGTTATTTGTCTTTGGTGTATACAGTTTTGTGAACTGATTATGTTTCGTAAGCAATTCAAGACGGAGTCTGTTTTTTCATGGTAAATTATTGACCTAACCAAAGAAAGAAATATTTCGCAGTGTAAAAATAACGAAATGGATGTGTTTTAGGGCATAGAAATTCGGATAAGGCCGGATCGAGGTATTAGAGAGAAATATACTTGAGATGGAGGAGAGTCAGTCAGGGAGAGGGTTTGGTACCGTCTGTAGAGGTATTGGTTAAGAATGTCAAAATGGTGATGGAGCTGACGGTGGCTCAAGGATAGGTGAAGCAACCGGGTGAGAACACGGCAAAGTTTGATAATTGGTGGAATCGGAGAATGGCGACATTGGAGAAGAAAAGGGAGCAGGCAATTAGATGGCAGTGAAGATAATGAGCTGGAAAACATGGGAGTATCGATGATAACGAGAACGTGTAGTTCATCAACTGACAGAAGCGATTACTGCGATACACGAGGACTAGTGTAACAGCAAGAATGGTACTGGTGGGCGAAAAATGATGAAATGTACGAACAAGTGACATTAGTGATTGGCAAGGCGTTAGCTACAAGGAAGGTGCTTAGTTTCTAGGGACACTAGTAAGAGGGCAGCAGGTATGGCAGTCTTCACGCCCATACGACTAACTCCAAAACGAGCGGTTGTCATGGTGGTGGCTTTTTCGTCCGCGTCGGCGATAATGTTTTGAATGACAGTGATAGCGCGAAGCCCATGTCGTCATTTTATTCTCGTGACGTCAGTAGTAAGGCCAAAACAGCATTGGCGGCAATGGCGACGAAGGCGGTGACGGCGATGACAAGAGGGAAGAATAGTATATTCTTCAACGAGCATATAATGATGTCTATTATTCACGAGTTGATGTTTACGTCACAACCAAAGTAGGAGCGAGTGTCGTAATTTTTGCGAGTGAATAAAGGCCATTAAGCGCGAGTAGAAGACTAATTATGTTGTCTTTGAAAGGTTCAGGTGTTTTGACAATCGCCTTCTTTTTAATTATATAAATTTTTAAACCGACCTCTCAAAAAACAATTTTACACATTTTTCTGCTAATTATATGCTAATAACGTTTCAAAGTTTCGTGTCTGCTAAAATAGACGGAGATGGTTTATAGCTCAACTGTCGCCAAATTAGAGTTTCCGACTAGGAGGACGTAGTGTTCGAATCCCAATGATGATGGAATTTCTATACTAGCTACAGAGCTGAGAGGAATTCAACCAACGTAAGGAGAAGAATTCTATCGGCAGGCTATTCTTATCGTAAATTTCCAATAGTTTTTTCCATCAATACCACGCGAATGCCAGAGCAGTACACTAAGAAACTCGTGCGTTCTTTCCTTCCATGTCCTCGTCCTATCCTCTCACATTCACAAATTCACATTCACGTGTATTACACTACCCATAACAGTAGGGAGCTTGGAAATCGACTGCGCTGTAATCTCGTTGACAGAGTTATCTTGAAAGTGTAAATCCTCGAAAGCCGACATTTGTTTGTAAGGAATCTGACACATCTCCTTTGACATAATATTCACTTACAAACTAATGATCATAGACGTTTACAAGTAAGTGAACTGATTGATAGATAGTGATTCCAGGGGCATCTGTTGCTAAGGTGCTCGGGGAGGGGCAGTGATCTTTCCCTACTGAGTGGCGAGATACAGCACTGTAGGCTAACGGGTGCCTCCCACCAACCAGGTGCCTCCCACCAGCGGGACTCCACCCCAGTCGGAACAAGCTCTATGCTCCCGGCCGGTCACCCGGCATGCGTGGAAGTGTAGTGCATGCAAGTGTAAGTAGTGTGAGGATAGGACTAGGAGGAGGAAGGAAGGATCGCGCGCGGCCCGTTTGTTAAGGCACTTCTCCGGTATTCGCCGGTGCTGTTCGGACAAACCACGGAAAAATATCGATCAAAGCAAGCGGCCTCTAGAATGATCCTCTAGATAGCGATTGAATTCGTCCTTTCTGACAAGCTAGTGCCGAAAATTCGGCCATTTCTTGGACTTTAAACCTAGGACTTCCAGTCAGAGGAACTGCTGTAACTTCCGTTGAAGTCCTGAGCCACCTCTCCCGTTATAAAGCGTACTGGTAGAAGTCTTTCCCGACGGCACTAGCGGCTGTAAGGACGTTGGCGGACGCTGATTCCCTTTCGCAGCGACGACGTGAAGCAGAGACTGGTGACGGCGGAGGCGGAGTAGGGGGCGGTGGCGAGGGCGGCATCGTCGGCGCGCCTGGCGTTGGCGGCCGCGTCAGCGACAGCAGTAATCGACCTTTGCTCGGGTATCGATCGGAAGGGGCGCGGGCCACCGCGTCGCTGGCATTTGGCGCGGGGGGGGGGGAGGCGCGTGGGCGCGATCTAGCGGCCAACGACGGAAATCGCGCGGTGCAGGGTGTGGGGTGGGGGTGGAATTCCACGTGAAGCTACTTCGCTGGTGAAGGTTGGAGTGCACGAGGGCTTCCCTGCCCACTGGCGACCCGCGAGGGTTTGGACCATTTGTGGGCAAGTATGTGATACAATCACTGCATGGGTTTACAGTGTGCATTCTTAGCTCATCTCTACGGGCGGATTTTAATGACCTAAATCATCGCCAAAAATGATACAATAAAATTCTTCTAAAATGTTTTAAAAAAGCCCTAAAAGTAAAGTAATGATGTGATTAAAACCAGTTTGGATGAACAACTCAAGCTGGTTTTGTCACTGATGTAATTGAAGCGGCTTCTAATCATTCAAGAGCACTCAGCTAGCAAACTTTTTTTTGTATTGTTCTTTACCAGGAATGCTCTGTCTTTAGTTATCCGGAAATCAGCCGAACCGACAATGGCGCTAATAGGCGTCACAGGAACCTTAGATTGCACACAAGGGCTGACATTACAATTTCTAAGCAAAGAAATTGATTAGGCTACACAGGAATTTAGTGAAAAACCTTTTTTATAGAATATTGTAAATATTATTTGACGGAGGTACCATTAAAATGACTTTAAATTCATGATATCAGCAAAAATTTCGTTACAAATGGGGAAAAAGGTAAAAAATGATTTATTAGTTGAAATCGACCAAAAATGCAAAACTGACATAAAATGAGTCATTTTCTTTCGTCATAACTTACAATTAATTTCTATACTAAATGGCATTGTTGGAAAGTGAATAAAAAACCGATATCTCATTACATTCCGACCCTACTCATACTTTTACATTCCTCTTGAACCTAACATGTATTGATTTTGCATTTTGAATCGATTGCCCAAATTTGCCGACTAGTTGTGTCCCCCGTGGGCCTAGTGTAATTCTGACGCTTGGGGTAAGAGAGACGTTTGCGGAGCATGACGCATTTCTTTGACCGTAACTAGCAAACCGCGCCTGCCTGAGCTTTTTGTCGTTGCAGAGTCAGAAACTAACTTTTAAAGGAAAGCTACATCTCATACATTTTTTCCTTGAACGGGAATCGAAACCGGAACTACACCGCGGGATGCTAGTACACTGTCCTACGATCCAACCTACGGACTTTGTATCTAAAATCACACCCTTAAAACGAAAATATTTTAGATATGGCATGTCCAGTGGTTTACATGCCATATCTGAGACAATTCTCATTAACAAAAAGTGACTCATCAGGGAGAATATTTCGTCAAGAACTTGAAAAAGAGATGGCAATGCCAGCTGTAATCATGCATTCAAATATCCCTACTTGCTAATGCGTATTCTCTCTAGAATCAGATGTTGAATGCATGCTTGAAAGATCGTTGGTATCTGCTGTCCAAAAAACTCACAGAGAACGAGATGCATCAGGAATAATACCTTTACTTGGCGCCATTTTGTATTCTGCAAATCGCAAATACAAAAAAAAAAAGAAAAGAAAAAGGAAGATAAGAAAGTGTTGTGAGGAATGTAATAAATCAGTGTTTTTTGAACATTCAGTAACTTACTGGAAGTGCCTTGCGTGTAGGTAATACTGCACTTGTGAATAATGATTGTATTTGTAAACAGAATGCAGTGTATATTTATAGAAAAAGATATATTTTGCCATTGTCATTACTTATTTGTAATCAATAAGGTCACAGTCGCGCTAACTTACTATTACCTGTATTACTAAATGTCTATTTTCGATCAATGTATATCGGGCGTTGGATAGTAACCCACTGTGTAGAGAGTAGCAATATTGTCAAATCAATATAAAATTGAAAAAAAAATATTTGAACAAATATTCATTACATGTTCAACATTGTTCAACTAATGAATAACTGAAACCTCAAGTCCAAACTGACAGGCGTTTTTTAAGAAATGCAAATAAAAGAGAGGAAATTATCCAGATAACCCATCACAAACAGAAGGATTAATTCCATCCCCCTCTTTGGTGTGTTGTTCGCAAGTAGATAAGAGCAAGCCCGCGCCGTAAGGTGAAACGGAGGGCAGCGCCAAAGCCCTCTGTCTCTAATACACACAGTGGGATCACGAGGTACGCTTGTCCAACATACAGCGCACCAGGAAAATCTCTCCTCAGCAGCACCTTGTAGGTGAGAGCGCTTTCAACAAAAATTACGCTGGAAGCACGAGCTGCAGCTTGAAAACGTACAATGCGTAGTCTCTACAACCATAACAGATGTAGGAAGGCTTATCCCCATCACTGGCTTCCTAGAGATCTTGTTGCTACTAACAATATGTACAATTTTTAATAGGAGGCTCTGACTGTGCTCGGTACGGAGACTTTACTAGCGCTCTGTAGAATGTATAATACTCATGGGGGCTACCGAGGCATGCATGTTGAATGGGGATGTTAGTAAGTAGACCAGTGGCTTCGCCTAGAGAAAAGTATAATCCGAGAGGCAGCGTCTGTAAGCGACGAAATATGTGAAGTCTCACAAAAATTCCAGTGTCCTACACTATGTGTGTTACGTATCAGTACAAAGCTTATTTAACGCAGAGTTTATGTAATTCACTAGTAATTCTGTGCTCTCACGTTCTTTGCTACGTAAAACTTATGTAATTACTTTGACAATAACCTACTTTTATAATGATCTTATATACTCATTTCAATACTTTACGTTTTTCTTTCACAATTTTTTGTATTTTTCATTTATCTTTTAGGTTCTCGTATATTTGTTGTATCTCTATTAAGGAAATTATTATATTTTACTACAATTCTTTCAATTCGAAATAAGTGAAAAATCAAACTGACGGAACGTGTTATCTTCATTAAGGCAAATATTTTAATACATTGAATTTTTTGAAACTAGTTCTACGTTCATTTTAAACTTAATTATTTGGTTCTAGAACGTTTAATAAGTAATTTTTATTTTATGAGAAGAGTGCTAAATCAATGTTGATAATGTTCCAAGATGAGCATTGTGTCTCAGTATGAAAAACTTACTGACAATGATAATCGCTCTTATAACATATTTTATACATAAAATGAGTTTAATTTTAGAGATACGTGTTGTGTTTTTTGGTATAGATTTGTTATTAGAGATTTGAAAGAACGAGTACAAGTTGAAAAAGTTTGAAAAAAAGCATTTTGATATGTCCTTTACAGAAACGTAGACAGCTTTTATGCAATTTTGTAGTATTACACAATTATTTTTTCACAAATATGATTACGATTAGTATGAGTTTTAGAATTGATTTCATCAACGTGTTCCAACGCATTCTTCTGCGATTCAGTTTAAGAGAGATCAGCAGAAGTGCGGTATTCTGTGACACACGGCAGGACTGGATAAATATTTGAAAAGTATTTCAAAGACTAGAAAAATGCTGGACAAGACAAGGGCTGAATAAATACTACGGCAGAATTTGCATGACAAAATAAATTACACTTTTCATTAAACTTCGCATTTTCTATGTTTAACAAACGAAATATAATTAAAAGGCAAGCATTATAGCAATGGCGTGTTGTCGTGACCACACATATTTTGGCAGGACAAACCAAATGCTTGAAAGCGCGTGTCGCTACAAGCAGACTGATTGAGCAAGAGGCAGAAGCACACTTGCATTATGGGCATGCATCTGATAATCAGCATTCATATTCGTTCTTTTCAACGAGATTTATGTATGCACATGAGCAGGAACTTAAACATCCACATAAGTATTAAACGAGCATTTATGCATGTATTAACGTGGAGTATGTGTGGATACGGCCAGTAAACAAGACAAGCAGGATGAGGAGAAGTTATCACTGTTAGTTGTCGCTTTTGTCACGCTGCGTGTTTTACAAACATTTGAAATTATTACACTAAGCGTCTCTCAAACACACGATATCGCGTTTCACGTGAGCTCATCAAAATGCACTGTGAATACGTTTCGTTTGTCGCATTGTCATCGGGACATTCGCCGTCTATACTCGTCCTACAATAATTGCTGGGCTCGTTCAACGTACGATGAAAGATAGACGTCTGTCGACCTTAACGACCCTCGATATCCATCTCTATACGCACATGAAGGGTTGCATGTTGTCAAAAGTCGTAAAAGGCGGCAACGGAAAGAACTAAACTACGCCCATAACGGCGGAGTAAAAACAAGACTCGTTGATGGTCAAATGTGAGCAGCTGTCTGTGTAGCCACATGCTTTATTGTCACTGAACGCGGTTTCATGGCAGTCATCAGTAAATCGGTCCATGCATGTATCAAAAACTACTCTATTCGTGTGTTATAGTAAGAGTTGTGGGAATTTGAAAAATAGAAGCCAACGTCATTAATAGGTAAAATTATCTTTAATTTTGTTTTATTACTTCCAGTTATATCATGCTAGGACATATTTGAAGAGTGTGATTACTTTTTTTATTCCAGAGGCAATTTCTCAAGACAACATGATTCAATTAAGATATTTTTTATTTCATCAACAAGCTAATAGAGCATCATAGAAAATTGGATTACTACAAATAGGCAAACAATTTCGCATGTTTTGTAATGTTTGTAAGGTATTCGGTTTTTGAAGTGTCTTTTTATATACTAATACAATTTGTAAAATAATAAAAATTTAGTTTATTAATGTTGCATTTTATTTCTAGTTATTTAAATATTTCATACAAGATAACAACAAATATGACTATCATATGAAAGGCGTGTAGGCTCTTCGGTAGATATGAAATTACAAAAGAATACACTTTGTTATTGGATAAATCATGACAAGCTCTGAAGACAAGGGAAGAAATCAAAACAAATTTCAAATACATAATCTCTCCTTAACCATCGACATAGAAAAAGTTCCTCGGATGTCCGGATATCCAGCATTTACACACCGATTACTAGACATAGCATGTCCAGACTTACAAGCACCGAATTGAAACAAAGAGTTGAGATGACCTCAAACAACAACACTAAATATTTTGGAATTATTTACGCTAGTTTAAGAGTTACACAATTTTAGGAATTGCCCGTGAACAAGACTTCCACGCACCCTCGCGTAAATATATTTCGTAAGATGGAGACATCTGCCACCCATTAGCCTAATACCGCGTGATCTTTAAGACCTGTGACACAAGAGCGTTGCGTTGACGCGCGTTACCTAACGCTGATAACGTCAGTTGTGCCGACGTGCGTCGGTGCTTACGCACGCAAGGCAGTTAACGTGTGTCATAGACTAACACTGTATCTTATGCGAAACGACACACGAGCGCTCTTGGCGCGTGCAGTTATTGCCAAAGCGCCTTGCCTACCGTTGAAAACTAGAAAACACGCCATATTTTGACTCCCGTTGTAACTGAACCTTCCAGCGAGCATTCACTGCCGCATTTGTTCCATTTTTCTACTCTAAGGCAGTACTGCGCTTTGACATATCAGGGGGCTTCAGTATAAATTCTCACTTAGCAACATTCTAAACGATATGCGGGAATATCCTTTTCTTTGCCTCCTGCCTATCAGTCGTAAAAATTTGAAGATAAGTTCAGATTGCAGCATTCAGTGTTCTACCATGTCCACTCAAGTACGTATCTTTACTATTCCGAACATTTTACTTATTCACATTGTTTCTTTACATTTATTTCCGATCACTGTAAGCAAAATTGAAGATGTTAAAAGTTGTTTTGATTGATTTTTCCTGTTACATAGAGTCTTAATTTCGTTTCTCTCTACTGAAGGTTGAAACTTTTGTAACAGAATAAATCAAGCATCTTCTTAAGTTGCTGGAAATAGACTGATGAAAACTAAATGATGCTTTACTAAAATTTAAGGACAGAAGGCTGCTTCATTTAATTAATTTGTCAGTTTAATAACAATTTTCTAGTTAATGTCCTTTTTAGTTTGTTTTTTATATTTGTTTCAGAAAAACTTATAAAACCAAGGTGTTATTTATTATACTTTACTTAAAACTAGCGACATTTCGGAGATTTGCAAAATGTATGATCATTTGTAATGTAATGATGAATAGTTGTGAGTTTTGTTATTTCTTCAATTAAATTATAGAAGTTTTGAGGGTGCAAAAGTCTGTTTTGCTCGAAGCACCATCCAGTGCTCCTGCGCGCTCGGGTTTGTGAGTATCAAACCACCGAAAGATTAAGCGTCTTGCTTCAGCTGTCGTCACAACGCAAGTCACCAAGAGGGCTCATGTGACGACTCGCAAAAGATACAGTGTTAATCTACAGCGCGCATAAAGTGACTCGTGTGGGCAAGCGTCGACGCAGCTGAAGTCATCAGTGTTAGGTGACGCGCGTCAACGCATCGTTCGTGTAACACACGCCTTAAGCGTTAGGAAGTTATAAGCATATTTGTCGCCGGCTAGACGGCAAGGAAATGTTTGCCTTTTATTTTTTTGCCGGCTGTACGGACACTGCGGGCCCTAGCAGAGGCTGCTCCAGCAATGAGCATCTGCTTCCTGCAAGGACTCCAGAGCTCAGTGACCACTCAGTGGTTTGCAACAACAAAAATGAACTGTGACTTAAGCAATAACACCGCCAGGCGTTAATCCAGATGTCGTTCAAAAAATTCCTATTTGTGCTCGATGCCCGATCCCGTGGCCGAGCACAGTATAGTTTGGCACAAAGAATGTGTTAACTAATATTCTCTCGAAGTAATTAATTTTGCGATATTATTTAGCTTTGCCCAAACATTCTATAAATTATTGTTTCCTTTGATATATCCTTGTTGTTCCCTAGCATGGATCAGCGTGCAATAAAAAATGTGTTCACTACTATCCAGAAGGAATTAAGGTTAATTTTGCGTTATTATTAAGCTAGTACACAAACATTTTATATATTCTTGTTTTTTCATTAGATAGTGCATACGGTGATGTAGTTTTACGCTGGAGTTCAGTTTTTTCTAACAATGTAAATATCTAATGATTCAAAATCGAAAAAAAACCTGTCTATATTATTCTACCTTGGCGTGGTTTTTCCGTTGGGTACTTTAAAAGTTTAATTTGTGTTTTGCTCATAATAAAAATAAATTTTAAACACGTTGCATTTTCCTGGCTTGTAATTTTCAGGGATAGAAAGTTAAATGAAAAAGTGTCGATTAAATTACTTGTTTAATTGTTTGTATCATTCCAAAATTAAGTTCAATTATCTCCAATAAAATGAATTAACTTGCAACATTTGATGTAAATGCCGGAGCCCATAGAAACGTACAGAGTTTTACCAATGTACTCGTAGCTGTATTGGAACCCGGTATTAAAAATGTATATTACACTCATCTTGCCGCTTGCACTTTGCATATCTATAAATAAATTAATACTTCATTATCTTTGAAAAACCTTATTTATTATATTTACTCAAATCATACAATTTTATTCATCGCCTCCTTTTTAGAACACTTTCACTTCCTTCATACACCAATTAATTCTCTGACTTATTTGTCTCCCTTATCAATATATTTTATACAATTCTATGATAACATGAGGCACTCGTAATACTTCATACTACAAAACCTTCAAAAACACACCGTACAGCCGTCCAGAATACTCTAGAGGAAACTAGCTAAGAATTGTCCTATTCGATATGACTTGTCAACAGGAATTGCGTCACAAATGTGTTTTATATGGTTAAAAAAGAAAAAACTCGTATTATATAAATTTCTAATAATCTTTTGGATACATAAGCAAAAAAACTATATTAGCTCCCCACGAAGACACAAATATGCGTTGCATGACACCTCATTTATTCCATCGGAAGTGCTCTAACCGTGAGTGACTGACTCGGTGAGCTAGGACTCGATTACTATATTTTATATTTCAACTTCAAAAATGTTGTTCACGTTCAAAGCAAATATCTACAATCCCACAACCCATGTTTACGCACGCACGTGGTCTGCAACCACCTGTGCCGCCCCCTCCCCTCTCCGCTCGGCCGCCGGGACAGCGAAGGCGCAAATCCGTCTCTTTTGACTCGCGCGCCGGCTTTGCCACCTCTTAGGCACGACGCCGCCCTTGTCGGCATGTGCGGTTTATGACACCCATTTGCGCCTTCCGCGAATTCGAACACCCCAGCCAGCGGCTCGGCCTAAGTGCACCGCGCGGCCCCGCTGGTGTCTCTCGAGTTTCGGCAGCCTTTTTCCCACGGCGGCCCGGAAGCACCCCCCCCCCGCCACGCCTCGTGGTAGCCACCCCCCGCTTCCAGGGAGGGGCGGGGTTCTATGTATTCGTACGCGCAACCGCGCCCGGCATTGAGACACAGACATTCATGGAGAGTAGTGAAACATGTGAAGCGAGGGCACGTGAGCACGCGTCTTGTCACGTCTGCTCCGCTCATCATTCTGGGCCTCAGTCTGCCCGCATAGCCGATGGTCGACAACCAGGGTTGCCCATCTCGCATTCATAGTAGGTTGAGGCTGTCCACATCATATAAACTGGACCTCGACAGCGCGCATTGCCTGGGCATCGCATCCGGGCTTGCAGCATTCGCTCAGAGGCGCACTGTACGTGTTGAGCGACCTCCGCGCAGCGAGGAATGGGACGAGCTCAGCGCCTTCGAATAGCAGGTACCTGTTTCTGCTCTGAGGTACAGAGCCAGTTCTCAGGTCATGTCATGCAATGCAAACATTAATCTGCATTAATCACATTAATCAGATTGAACTGTTTCCACCCTTCATCAAGGATATTATTGGATTAAGTCACTGTGTCAATTAATATAATTTATAGTTGTAAATTATTGATTAAGTGTTAGATTAGTTTCTGTAATACCTTTTGTAGCAATTCACCGCTCGGGCGGCACGCATTTTGTATATAGTAGTTTTACAATTGTTTTGGTTTCCATCTCCTTTATTAGATTGTAAGTTTACATTTTTTAATCCAAGAGGCACTATAGAATTAAATTAATATTTAAGCTATTCGCTTTTCTCTATTCATTTGCGCCGATCCCTCATTTCTCGTACGAGGTGTCCTCCAGCCCTTTTATTTAGTAGCCCTCTGGCTACATCGCCTGAGCTACCGGAGCCGATATGTGTGTGTGCTGTGCCGTCTATAGCCAACAGTACGGTCCACGCTGTTGGCTCATCATTGTGCGTGCGCCGTGTGAGAGGTGGGTTACCAGGGTGAGTACCGCGTCTGCACGCGCTCGCACGACACGGACGCGCGGTGCGCATACAACCCAGTTTATTTGATTGAGCACATTCCAAGTACCACGGACCTAATAAAACACGAAACAAGCTTCGTGCTTCGCTTTTAAGCAAACTACTCATACGCAGATTACCCACCACACGCAATCCAGCATCCTGCAGATAAACCCAATTTAAAACATCCCACCATCCACCCAGCGCTGCCAACTTGGCGCTGGTTCCGTAACAACTATCCGCACCGCATTAATCATTCAGGGTGTTTTTCTGCACCCGATCTGATAGGCTCCGAGAACACCCGATTAAAGAGCGACGCTCTCGTTGTGAATCGGAAGGGCCGCGACCGCTTCGACTCGTTTGCGGGTTGTTATGACGCATATTTGAGTAAACAAATTCAGGTTTCATTGATTGGTGATAATGACCGGTCGCCTCATTAGTATTTAAATGAGTAATTAAATTTCGCGTAGGAGAACGAGTGCCGGGCGGAGCCACAATGGGGGAAATCACGAAATACGTGTGTATGCGAATAATTGCCCGCCGCCGCGCAATCCGGGCTCTGTCACTGGACTTGTCATTCGCGGCAGGGCGAGGCGAGGCGAGGTGAGGCGAGGCTTATTTGAGGTTCCCATACGCAGGGAAGCTTCCGCAAGGGACGATTACAATGCGTGACTAGGTTCAGTAAATAACAGATGAACGGAAACTTTATTGATTGATCAATGAATCCGGGTGCGTCAACTGCTAAGGTCATTAGTTTCGTAAGTGTAGAGCATGATTTTATCGGTGGCGGCGAACTTCCCCAGCTAGACGGCGAGATCCGGCGCCGACCTATCGCTCGACTTGCGCCGTTTGCCTCGACCAGGTATCTCCCACCAGCGTGACACTTACCACAGCCAGAACAAACTCTAAATTCCTGACTGGTCTCCCGGCATGTGTGTTAGTGGAAGAGGAAGATCGCGCGCGGACCGTGGCCCGTTTGTTAGAGTACTGCTCCGGAATCCGCCTCATGTTCATTGGAGAAACCACGGAAAACTATCGATCAGAGCAACTGGCCGCTAGAATTCTTTTAGACTGTGGATAAATTCGACATAGCTATCTGGCTAGTCTAAAACATCCCACCAACGTCGGTCCTCAAACCCTAGCACCTCCCGTTCAGAAGCACTGCAGTGCTTCTGCAATTGGTCCACTGGGCTTCCTAAGGAGGTACAAAGTTTACTCCACAATTGGTGTTATGTATGTACTATGTATATCTTGTTCATATTTAAGAAGGGCTTGAGACATAATTCGACGAAAATCGAAATATCTACGAATAGTGGAATATTTTGAATGGCTTACCTTGTTACTGCACCAACCCTTTTAATTTATTAAATATTAAGACCGCGGAGTAAACAGTGTTTTCTGAAGTTAACTATTAAGTATAAATAATATGCGAACTGTTTTTAAAATGTAAATGTGCTGTAAACAGTTGTATGCTTGTGAAATAATAAAGTATGCATGATGAAGCTTTGAAACGGAATGTGAAACAAATGAATGAATGAATTATTACGAAAGTAAAAATGATGCCGAAAAGCAAAATCTGGAAAACTATTTCAAGACTTCTCTGGTATTTTATTCACGTTGGAAACGGTGTACTTGATTAGAAAGAAAGTGATACCTCAAAAAACAAAGATTCAAGAATGAACCGTAAGACGAAACCAATTAGTACATGAAATTATTACGTGTGATCCCTATCCGAATAGGAAGGAGAAACAAATTAGCACATGATATTATTAGGAAGGTGGTAATGATGCGACAGAACCAAATAGGACAGCTAGGGGTGTCAGACAAGCGACGGGGGTGTGGCGGAGAGCGCTGCGGGCGGCGCAGAGGGGCGGGGGTGTGAGGGTGGCGGATGCTGCAGGCGGCCCCTGGCGATCGATGCCCCGCGCCGCAGACAGCTGACTGGCGCTCGGCGCCACAACACGACTGCGGCGCGCATCCGGGCGGTGGCAGGGAGGACGCAGGTCGGGGGGGGGGAGCGGAGAGACGCGACAATCAACCGCCACAATTCCTAGGCATGCCTGGAAAAGAAAGTCAATGTGACTTATCCCTTTACCTCCCTCGAGGTTTGCAGAAACCTCTGCTTCAGAGGTTTTGCCCTCGTTTTTTCATCTATTTAGGTCCTTTTTCACTTTCTCGCTACGGAGAAGAAAGTTATGTAATGCTGCGAGAAAAAGCGGCGAATTTTTGGCGGAAAAGTATTATTACAGGGCCCTGGTAACAAAAGAGTGGATAAATCTTGTCGCTGGATTAGGGAAAACTCTACACGTACACCTCTAACACGTAGTGTAGCGAGTATCCATGTTTTGTGGGTCTTGATACCAAAAAATCGAAAGTCGGCAAAACGTCTGCTCGTCCGTCTGTAAACAACGCTAGCGGTTAAACCATTTAGCCGATTTTCTCCAAAAATGAGTTTCCTCAATTGATCTGGCTGATATCACGTCCCCTGGAATTTTCCCCGATATTTCGATTTTGGGGGTACTTTACATGAAGCCCCGTACTTTGCATTATCCAAATTAAAAAAATGGCTCTATTTTTTCAAATTAAATTTTGTTGTTGGATAGTCTGAAAGACGTTTAGGAGAATGGTGCAGTCTCATTTCCGTTAAAAACACTTATTTGTCGAAAATTGCATAAGTTCAATTTTTTTGAGTCTTCCTACAGTAAATAGTGAATATTTTCCCCATAATGGAACCTGTTTTTTTAAAAAAAAATTTTAAACATGTTCGTGTACATTTTTTTGAAAATTTTAGTATTTTACGCGCGATTTTGCTTGAAAAGCGAGGGAGAACGTTCGTGTTGTTCTAGTCCCACTACTTTGGCTCTAGCCTTAATTCCCTCACTTTTAACACCAAAGCAACTCACTAGCCCATATTTTAGACGCGTGTGTTCTAACCCGTGGCAGCCGGTTTTAAGCCTGAGGAGGGACAATGGCCGCACCTCTGCAGCGCTCGACTGCCTCCCGTTGGACCGTAAGGAACGCCACCTGGTGTCAGCAGCTCCAAGCTGTTACTGGCGTGAGAGCAGGGTACTTGGAAATGGCACCGATCGAGTACAGCGCGTATATACTTCTAGTACATGCTTCAAACATCCGAACGGGTCACGAAGGAAGGGTTAAGCATCATGCTTGAAGCGGCTCAAAACGCCACAACACGTAGGTAAATAGACTCAAAAATCCCTACATGGGGCTCGAACATCCATCCGGTTTTTGCAATCATGCCTTGGTGTCCTCGGTAGCAGGTACTCCCCCAATATTGATCCAATGATTTATCAACAGGGGGGACTTCGAAATCGGCAGAAAGTTTTGAATTTTATTAAAGTTTTTATGGAAGTGAATTAATGCCCGAGTATAAAATATATTACGTTTCTATTTCTAAAATGTAGATTTATCTTCCTAACACGTTACATGAACACTTAAAACCTTGAAGATATTTCAAAAATTTATTTCAGATTTTCAGTACTGAGTTAATCGCGCCGATTATTTTACTCGCCATCGTTTGAACAAATTGAAAACAGAACTGTAGTGATTGCACTATAAACGAGAGGTGATAATGGAGAAAATAATGTAGGCTGATGACAGGTTTTGTTATAAATACTCAAAATATTGAACAGTTAAAAATCCGTGAATGCAACGAATTATGGAATTGAAGAATCAGGCCCATGAGAAACAATGGTCTTGTCGGATTAAAGGGATCGATCGAATTCTAGCAATAATTTGGAACCAATTGGAGCATATTCCAAACAAATCGCGTATCATATACAATATACATGATTTTCAGATTTCCAGCAAATTGAAATTATACAAAACAAGCAATTACACATCCCTCAGCATACAAGGGGCCCTCTTGCTAGGGTTAACGGCCCATCTTATAGTTTCGTACAGAGCTCTGCATTTCATGCACGAGTCTTAAATCTTCGATTCCCATTTCTTTAAGATATTGGAAACCGAAGCAATCACTTTTTGTTTCAGTTATTTAGTAATTGTGTGACCAAAGACTGCACACACTCAATATTTTTTGTGCAGAGGGTTCCGCCTTCACTTGGAATAAAGCTAATTCATTAATGATAATTCTGCAACGTTTCTCCTAATATTTTGAGGTAAGCTGGTAAGCTTTTTGTGGTCAAATTTATTTGTTAGATTACGCAAATAGAATTCATTAGGATTCATATTGGATGTGGGACATTCATCAGTGTTATATCACCATTCCCTTCACTTTACAAACATTAACATACGAGATTTTACAACAAGGAGCAAACCTGATGTACATTTCATACTAATGTTTCATTTATGAGTTTTGTTTCGTTCTGTTGTTCGTTATAATTACTTTCTGAAAGCCACTAAATGTCAAGTGGTGCCACAACACACCAAAATCCATTAGAAGCTAATACATAGCTGTACAAACCAGTTGCAATGTGTCGATACTTTAACATGCAGTGCCATGCCTGTAGCAACGTTCTGATTACAGGATCATGCATACAAATCACTAATTCACTTTACAAAACACTATTTACATTCATTGATTGGTATGCAGATTCTCTTTTGCCAATGAAATTCATACATTAGACTCACAACAATTGCAACAGGTGCATTACTATATACGTTTTTGAGACCAACATAAATATTAAGACACAACATTTACATTACCAGAAGAAATGTTTTATACGAAAGTTTTGTCTGTTTTACCAACCACCTTTTATAATAATTTCATGTGATCTCTAGAACGTATGAACTATTATCCAATATAATATCCTGCAAAATACCTATACTAGAGATACTAATTCGATCTATCTGATTAGCCTTTTTTCAAATTTTAAGAAGATTAATTGATTTTCTACTGAATACACCAAACTCAACTGAAGAAACCTGTCAACATTGTAAAATATATGTTTCTAATAATAATTATTTTTGAATAGAAAATCCTCATGCCTCACTATAGGTTTGTCTCATAGTCATTATAATATTCCAATTGAGAATACAAATCTAACATCCCTATTCTTTCCTAGTATCACCTAAAATATTATTTAATTTTTCTATTTTATTGGACGGAAAAGCCGAAAGACGGAAATAGACTGAAAACTAATTCACTGAGAAAAATTAGAATGAATTTGAGTATACTAAAATTTCACTGTCCCCGGGTATTTAATCTCCATCGAGTCGTTTTTCTTATAAAAAAACAAAATATCTGTTTGTCTCAGGAAGTCACAGTCCATTGGACGTAATACTTCATATATCTCTGCGTTTTGTGTACTTGAATTGGCGACCAAAAAATGTGTTCTACTAGTACAACGCGTAAAACAAATGTCCACAGCGCGAGAGCAAAAAGTTCGAAAGAAAGCTTTCACACATCATAATCAATGATGTTGGATAGTTTTCTTTCTGTCGTTCAACATGAGGTCTTGGCAACGGTAATACTCGGGTGTCGTGACAATAGTCGGCATTCGAGCACAACTGTTCTTGCGCACGGCGCACCAATGGTTTAGAATCGGTTGTACGACGTCCTAGAGACCACGCGTGGAGACAGTCACACGACCAAACCGATTTTGGTGGTTCAGGTCAACTCCTGCCAATGCGCTGCAGCTTTTCTGATCGGGAGGTTGGTTGATTGATTTGTGCTTCCAATCAACACCAAGCGAATTCCGGAGCAGTACCCTAACTAACGAGCCACGGACCGCGTGCGACCTTTACTACCTCTTCTTTACTCTATTCTCACTTATTACACACGCGTGCACTAACATGCACTAGACTACCACACATGCCGGAAGAGCTTGCCAAGGTTGGGGTGGAGCCCCGCTGGTGGGAGATTCCTGGTTGAGGAAATCCCGTTAGACTGTAGACCGAAATCCGACGGTAGGTCGACGCCGGAAATCGCAATACAGTGGGGGAAGACCACCTCCACCTCCCGAGCAAAAAGCATGCACTAAACTTACAGGACTAGTGACCTAAGTAGTTGACGCGCCTGGAATCGCTAACAAACCAACGTATAAGTCTGCACTGAATCTCACATTCACGAATGTGAGAGAAATCATCGTTTCCCGGGTATAACATGGAGTACACATGTGGATCTAATGATACAAGCGATTGACGTGCCTGGAAACGCAAACTGATGAATTTATCTCACGCTGAGTGATCCAGGGCTGAGGGACGGTTTATCTATGCAGCAATCGACACCCCGCCCAAGATCGTTTTCTATGCAGTGCGTCTACAATTGCATACGAGAGAACAAGTCGCCGCTTGCTCATTTGCCTCCACCTCCTCCTTCTCCTCCCCTTTCGCCGCTGCCGGGCCTTCGCCTCAGAAACCGCATTCGCCACCAGTGTCTCCTCTCTTCCCACTCCGCCAATATCGACGCCTCCTCCGCCTACGCCATTGACTTCCTCTCCTCCGATACCTCATCCGCCGCCTCCACCACTCCCTCCTTCTCCTCCCTCTCCTCCATCGACGCCACCGCCTCTTCCCCCTTCTCCTCCACTGCCTTCTCTTCCTCCCCTTCCTCCACCTGCACCAATGCCTCCTCCTTCTTCTCCTCCATTGACTTCTTCCACTCAGAAACCGCTTCTATCTCTTCATTCCCACCCCGCAGCCACCGACGCTACCTCCACCTCCACCATTACTTTCCCCTCTTCCGCTACCTCAGCCGCCACCACCCACCACCCTCTCCTCCGCCTCCTCTCCGCCGCCGCCTTCACCTCAGAAACCGCATACACCACCGTCTCCTCTCTTCCTCCTCCGCCGCCACCGACGCCACCTCCGCTTCCGTCTTCCCCTCCCCCGCGACCTCAGCCGCAGCCTCCACCACCCTCTCCTCC
>BOPP01000156.1:1762169-1786675 GCA_017312745.1 Gryllus bimaculatus
GGCCACCACGCCCCGACACACCTAACGCACGTTAGCTCAGTGTGCGCACTTGGTCCGAGAATGACAGAGCAAAAGCTACTCGAAAGTGACAACGTGCTACATTGATTTTAATGAACACCAATTTATTAATCCACTATCGATTTTTGTATTTTGTTTCTGAGCGAGACAACTGGTAGTCACTGATAGCGTAAAATTATTACGTCATATTTTTAGGTGGTGGCAATGATCCTCCCCACGAGAATTTGACCTCCGGCGCCTATTTACACTTCGATTTCGATATTTCGCCCCTCAGTATCCTCCCAGAGGGGCATCACAGAGCATCACAGAAGCCAGGAGAAGCTCTAAGCTTCTGTGGTTGGGTGTATGTGTGTGGTTGTGTGTGTGAGTGTGGTTGTGTGTGTGGTTGTGTTAGTGTGTATGTGTGTGTGTGTTTGTGTGTGCATGTATGTGGAGATAAAAGGACAAGGGGAAATGAATGATCGCACACGGTCCGTGACCCGTTTGTTAGGGTACAGCTCCGCCATTCGCCTGGTTTTAATCGGAGAAAGCACGAAAAACTACCGACAGAGACCCGGCTACTAAATTTCTACTCCAGGCCGCGACTGAATTCGATCTGTCCGTCTAGCTAGTGTCAAAAGTCCACCTCCGAACATCACTTGATAATCCACTGAGGTGGAGGCGTCGGGGCCACTGCGGCTGGAGGCCGGTGCTGGCGGGCGCGGCGTCCGCCCGTGTGCGCCATGGCCCCCTGCACGCGCGGCGGGGCGGACGGGGCCGTGGACACGACCGCCTGCGCCAAACAGCAACGGCCGCGCACGCCTTCTGCTCCACGGACATTGCTCACTCTCCACCAGCCAGGCACACGGGCGGACTGGCGCATCGCTGCTAGCACCTGCCCTGCGCTCCGACCCCCCGAGCCCCGCAAAGCTACAGAGGGTGTTTCAAAATTGATTTCGGGCCCTCTAATTGGGATTTCAAATGGCATACAATAAAATATGTTTGTAAAGAAACTTCTACGAATTCTAAATTAATTTCTTGAGAAAAAATATAACTTTTGTCATTTTGAAAAAAATACAAAAATTTATGTATTCTTTAATATTGCTTCATAAGTTTATTCAATAAATATGTCTATAGTGAAAACAAAAACATTAAGAAAAAAATTGAAATTTTTTTTGGAGGATAACGGAATTTGAGATACAGTAATAGCCGTGAGCTGTGGTATCATAACTTTAGAACTATTATATCTACTGCTTCAATTACTTTTTATTATGATAACACATGACATGAATGTGTGCCAGAATCAAAGCAATATTCCTACCATTAGTATTTAGGTATTTGTATTATTTTTTCGTCAGAAAATTGAATAATCAAAATATAAAAATTCTAAAATAACATCTTTTTATGAAATAATTAGTTCAAATATTTAGTTTCGGTTCATCCATTAGCTATATATTTATGAAATATAACAAAAAAATTATCAGAGAGTTATCTTATATAAAACTGGAAATAGGTTTGATATTACCAGTGATGGCCAAAAGGTCAACTTTCCAGGAAATGGATTTAAAGTTAGTGATGCTGTAGAAATCTCCAGGATTATAGGTTTTGCTTTCTTTTGCTATGTTTACATATTCTCTTATTTTCTTTATTCCTCTCAAATACCTTCTTATATTCTTATTTTCTTGTAGTCTGTATTTGCTTTCTTTATCGTTTGAAAAAAGGGGCGTGGTTCCTTAACGCACAGCTTCATATACATAAAAAACAACGACAGAGCGTAGAGTAAAATGTGTTTCGACATGTTAAAGAGAATATATCAAAGGTTCTGATTCTGTTAAAAGTCAAAAAAAGATTTTCTGCAATTTTCCCTTTATTTTTGAGATATAATATACCTTAAGAATTTGGAATTAATTTTTAGAGGCCTCCAGTAAAAGCGATTATTTTTAGGACATACATAGCGTGATCGAAGTTCACTTTCTAGCACTATAGCTACGAGTGGTACGATACCTAAATGTTGAGACGAAGCAAGTGGTTACAAAACAGAAAACAAAAATTATTCGTCTGCCAGCATCAGCTATAACTGACCTTGATGTAACATAGTACATTATTAAGTTGCTTGTATACTTGAATTAAATACAAGCAACAGCAAGTAAGGCTGTCAAACCAATAGTGTTGAATAAACGTGGTGGTCATTGTGCTCAAGGATTGCGTCTCTCTACCAAGCGGATTCGTGTCGCTATCTCTCACACACGCGAAACAAAATGCCACTTTTACCATTCCTATCATAAGGAGCTATTACCGCTCTTTAAACAAATATCACTCACTTCATTGCACTCAACATTCTGAGTTTTATTTATATTTCTGTTTTTTATCTAGCAATTAAAAACTATTATTTTGTACAAAAAAAGGAACGATTCATAAAGAAACGACATGTATGAATATATCCTCACAAAATTTAACACAAAAACGTTTGAAGGTCTTAAAATACGTTTCTGACTTAATTTCTAATTTTTCTTGCTCCGCGTGTGGTTGAATGGTTTTGTTTCCGCTCAGCGAGCGCCAATGATCGGCAGACATCACAGACCTCCCCCTGCCTCGGCCGCCCGCCATCGAGCGCTCCCTTCCGAGGCAGCCCTAACCCAGTTCCAAACGCCCGCCCCTTCGCCCTCGCCCTCGCCCTCGCCCTCGCCCGCGCACAGACACCCGATCCCTCTGATTAGCCACTTAGGGGCGATTGCGGCGGGGCTTGAACGCCCCCCTCCCCTCGGCGGCGGCGCCAATAGGAGTCGAACGCTAGTGATCTGTAGCAGCAAAAACGCTGCTCAGCAAAAACCACACAAAACACTTTTCTGAAAAGTAACGCGCACACTGTCAAAGAGCAATAAATGAAATATTCATTGATTGATTGTTAGTGATACCGGGTGCGTCAACGGCTATGGTCAGTCACGTAAGTGCATGATTTGTCCTCGTGAGGTTGCGATTGCTTTCTCTTGCTGGATGGCGAGGACTGGCTGCGACCTGGGCCGGATGCAGGGATTTTCCTCAAACAGGTATCTCCCACAGCGGGACACTGACCCAGGCGGGACAAGCTCTAAGCTCCAGGCCATTTGATAGTCTAGTACGTGTGTGGTGCTCTTGTCTCCCGGCCCGTGTGATAGTGCAGTGCACGTGAGTGTGTGTGTGTGTGTGTGTGTAAGTAAGGGGCGAGGATAGAACAACGAAGAGGAAAGAAAGATTGCGCGCGGTTCGTAGCCCCGTTTTTAGGGTACTTCTCTGGCTTTCGTGTGTTATTGATCGAAGAAATCATAGAAAACTACCGGTAAGAGCCGCTGGCCTCTAGAATTATCCTCCAGTCAGCGAATGAATTCGACCTAGCTGACAAGCTAGTCTCGAAAATCGTGCTACCGTCGGGACTAGAAACTACCACCTTTCGATTAGATGCACTACACTGACATCAGTTGATGCCCTGAGCCACCTTTTCGATATGAAATATTCGTGCGTAACTTGTCAATTGATTAAATATTTTAATAAAAAATACTCCTCGTGAATACTGCAATAACGCATAGTATAAAATGTTTACAGTACAAGGTTCTTTACATACCAATAATATAAAAAAATGTTTCATAGTACAATACGTATATAGCAAATATTTAATGGCCGCTAACCGATCCTTTAAAGCCTTGCGGTCGTATGACGTATTCTATATCGTAAGCAGTTTGAGAGTAGGTGGAATATCGTAAGAGATGCAATCAAGTATTTCAAATTTTCAGAAAAATTCGAAAGGTTTTCAATGTTTTTGGATTTTTTCTACGTTCTTAGGATTCTAACAAAACCATAGACACCTCACGATGCATTGAGTTCTTTTAATTTTCGCTCGCTCATGATGACCTCCTTCTCTTCATCCTGTTTCTCCTCATGATGATGTCACATTTTCTTGTGATATTCTTCGTTTGTTTTTCTTTATTCTATCTATTTGTCTACAAAATACAATTATTCTCAAAACACCTGAACATTGTTATTTATGTGTAAATTCAGTTTGGAATATGAAGTGTTAACAGTCCGCAGCTCAACAATCCGTAGATAGAAGCAGATCCACTGCAATTCATTAAGGATTCTCTCGTATGTCGCAAGGTTATTTTGGAAAGTTCCGTAGCGTATTCTCGAAGAAATTCATAAAGCCGTGTATTAATAAGTTATCTTAACCCGGCAGCACATGTTCTAAAACTCACTCCAGTACAGTATAAGAGGTGATCTCTCAATGCTTCATTTGAATTTTAACTTACTTAGAAAATGTCAAGGAGAAACAACGTTAAACACGTATACTGTCATCAATTTGTTTAACTTTTTAAGCTTACATGTTTAACAATAATAAGAAAAAGTCAAAGGTAAATAAAAAATAATCAGATGTAAATTGTACAACACATTACGTTCTGCGAGAAGCTGCGCCACGCACGGTTCAATCGAGACTCTTCTGGTGACCACACCATGAAGGCTATTGACTCAAACAGGAAGCTAGAATTTCCGAGAACAATGACAGAGGTTTTCAGAAGAATGGTGTTACCAAAAAGATCTCTGTCGCTCTATTCACGGAATAACTACTCTGTAATCTAGGATATCGACTGCGTGTAATTAACCACAATTAAGTTTATTTTCTATCGTAAGATATAAGAAACACATGTATACACAGTAAACTAAGGAAACACGATAGTTCTGTACAATTTTTGATACTGTATGTTGAGTTGCAATGTGGTACATTACCAGATGTGCATTAAACTTATTTAAGACGAGAAATTGTGATGTTTTTTAAAATAATATATAGTAAATAAATCAACAGACACAATGCAAGCGGCAACGGTGTGTCTGAGGTAATTTAATCTCATCAGTTACCTCGTAATTAAAATAAAACAGTTCAATAATAAGTGCAAACAAATAAACGATTTTCGGAAATTAATTTAAACTAGTTTGAATAATCTTGTAATTTATAATTTTTCTTATGTGTAGTGCATCAAATGGTTAAAACGTTACTTAATATTAATGGTATCTAATGACTTAGACGTTTTTAAAGTGACCTAAAAGAAATAAATTAAAAATAAAAGTGCAAAACATCGCTGACAAACGTGAGCAAACATTTCCACTATTTCGTTTTAAGGAATTTTACTTTTTAATAACAGACAGTTGAAAATTAAATGTACGTTCTGTTGATGTTTCCGTTATGAATAATTATTCTTTATCAGAAAATTTAAACCTCAAAACTTAAATTGAAAATGGTTTTACAGCATTGTTAACTGCGGAAAGGTTGAGTCGTCGCCATGTGGCGAGTGACGTCATGGGGGACGAGACGGAGACGAAGGCGTCGGGCAGAGGATAGGGCACTCCCGCGGGAGCGCGCTGCTCCCACGAAAGTATTTGAACTCGCCGCAAATTTAAATGTGAAGTGCGGGAGTTGGCGGCGCGAACGAGCCGTCCGTCGGGAACTTCGGTGGGAGGCGTCGCACCGCGTGGCTCCGTACGTCGAAGAGCGCGGTAGTGTTGCCCTAGGTGGCCGTGTGGTTGCAGCAGATACGTTGCGAACAAGTAGCAAACTCCTCTAGACGGGCGGGCGATGTTAGGGTAGTGCGTGCCAGTTTGAAGTTGGTGTCGTGGAGGGGAGTTGTGGCAAATTGGTGCGGGAGGGTCAAGGCTGAGCCGCAGGCAGGCATGAAGCGGCTGCGATTTGGTGCAGCGCTGTGGAGGGGGGCTGCACTCGTGATGCAACTCCACCAGCGGTGATGAGATGAACAGCGGTTAGAAAAGACGTTACGAGAATGCATCGCCATTAAAAATTGCCAGTAACAGGTAATTTACATCAAACGAAAAGCCCATTGTAATATTTTTACTATCGTTTTTATGTTATTTGCTTAGCTTTAGCTTAGATTTTTATGACCCTAAATTCAGACGCTTAGGTCTAGAAGCTTTCATATTTTTAAGTTCAAATATCATTCCTTTCATTTATATTAAAGAAAATATGACTGTTTCTTTTAGGATTGCAAATAAATCAGTGTTAGAAATGGTAACATTTTAAAAATAAAAGCAAAGTTCATTAAAAAATATATTATTGGCTACTAAAACGAAAACAAAAAATAGCATAAAAATTAAAATTTAATAACATCATCTTTGTGAGTGTACTCACATAATTTCTTTTAGATTTTTACAATACTTCTTACAATACATAATAAACTACATTAAAATGTGTGGGATGTAGGTATGTATATATTAATAAAATAACTTATATATTTAAAACAATGTATAAAATGAAATTTTTATGACGCTGCAATGCCTCAGGAGATCCTAGGATCGCGTTCTGAGGAAACTAGCTTTGTAGCTCCGTCGAATTCACTCCCTGTCTGGAAGAGAATTCTAGCGGCCGGCCATTCTGATCTGTAGTTTTCCGTGGTTTCTCTGGTCAATACCAGGCGTATGCCGGAACTGTACCCTAACAAATGGGCAACGGATCGCTCACATTTTTTCCTTCCTCTTCCTTGTCCTATCCTCACGTGTTTTTTACACTCACGTACATGCACTACACAAACGCACAAGCCGGGAGACCGGTCAGGAGCTTAGAATTTGTCCCGCCTGGGGCAGTGCCCAGCTGGTGGGAGATACGTGGTTCGGGAAAATAACCAGGTATCAACCCAAAACCCAACCCAAAACCCAATAGGTTGACACCGGATCTCACCATCTAACAGGGAAAGATTACCGCCACATCCTGGGGGAAACATGCACTCTATTTATGAGACTTATCTTAGTATTAGGTGAGCCTAGAATCACCAATCAATCGATCAACCAAACAAACACAATTAAATATTTTATTCAATAAATATTAATGCTTTACCATAATTTATAATACGTAGTTACAGTAGTTTCAGCTAGGATCACAATATTTTTTAAGGTAGTAGTGGTTTATTTCATATTCAGTATGAAAGACACCAATTAATAATATATTCATTCATTCATACTGATTTTATCGATTTAACATTTCAAAACAATATTAAGAGCATATTTCTGTGACTTTCAAAAACTCATGCATTTTGACACAGTCCTGTCCGAACAATTGCGTCTATCCGCGCGCAACATTCCATTGAATGGCAGCATTTTCCATTCCGTCGTCCACCAAAGTCAGCTTCGCCCGTTGGGTAAGGCCGCTCACCGCAGTCACGCGAAACTCCATAGAATTTGCGAGCAAACGCTGCTGCGCGTGCAAACGCGCGCCCTCGATTGTGCAAAGCTTATCGACTGCGAAGCGCGACCGCCCGCCACATATCGATTGTATAAGTCCGCTTTTTTATATCGTCGCGGTAAACATCTGATGTGCCCGATTGACTGCACCAAAAAGCGTCGCTTTTCCCCCTCGCTTTATTTTCAAATAAACAAAAACTGCTACGTGCTCCGCGTCTCTGCTTTACGAGGCAACAGCGCCCCCTGACGGACACCGGGGCGTCAGCCGCACTGACTGAAAAGTACGACTCGCACTTAATCACATCGACCGGACGTAAATAGCTGGCGTTTTGAAGCGGGTGCGGTGCGTAGGTGTCCACTAAATTCGCGTGAGGGAAAAAACCTACGCGCGTGAGAGACCTGGAGCGGGGAGAGGGCAAATTATTGGAATCCGATCACTGGTTAAAAGCGCTGGCGTCGGCCGGGGGCCGGGAAGGGGAAGGGGGAGGGGGAAGAAGTGGGAGAGGGGGCGGGGTCAGAAGGCGTGAGGAAGGAAGGGGAATAGGAGGAGATACGTCGTTGGGATCGAAAGGAGAGGCAGTTGTTGGGTACGCGAATGATGAAGTACAAGGAAAATGGAGTGACTGGCAGGTGCGAAAGCCAGTGCGTTTGAGTGACATAAATGGTTAGACCAAAAGAGGAAAACGAACAAATAAAGAGCAGGATAAATGTAAAAGCAGAGGATAAAATATTGCTAGAATTATTTCAAATACACATACAAAATTATTAAAATATAATTTTTGTGTATAGCTTTATCAAAACAATTTCAGTTCCATTTCACTTATTCTAGAATGATTCAACGGGGTAGAACAACATTAGAAAATAATCATTGTGGTTTTGTGTATCATAATAGATAAAAATATACAACTAGTATTGGATCTGCCAATGTTTTAGCTTTGTAATTAATTACTGCAGGATACACTAAACGTCAAGTTACGATGGCCCTTAAAATGCATCTTATTTCCGAAAGTAGGTAACCAAAGTAACAGGAAGTTAATTAAATCCAAGACAGTTATGACAGATCATTATTAGTCCGAGTGACAAGTATATGGATGCAAAAGTGTCAAAGTGTCTACTAGGCACGCAGGCAGTTACTCAGCGGCGTTATGAAGCAGAGCGGAAAACAGGCAAGGGCACGACGGTGCACGGAAGGAAAGAATAGAGACGTAAGCAACAAACAGAGATTGAGAGCGACTCATATTTCCCGGCAATCTGATAGTGAGCAATAGAACGTGCTGTGGGAATGGCGATATAAGATAAGCGCAAACAGCAATGGCAGATGGAAGAGCAGGTGAGCATCGGACAGGGAAGCGGGTACGTTTCGTGTGAGAGACTGATACGGGGATGAAAAAAGACTACTGCGAGTGGGGAAGGCGGTCAGAAATCATGCGAAGTGCAGATAAGAATGAAAAACGTGGTTACAGAACTAAAATGTGAATGTGAGCAATGGAGATCAAAAGTAGTTATAAAATTAGAAAGTAGAATCATTTAAATAAATTTTATGAAAATGGATTTTTTTTAAAAAAACGTTCAAGCTACATAGAAAAAATTAAAATAATGTAAATGAAGGGAATAAAAGTTGCAGTAGTAAACGAGCGTGAACGATATTTTACATTAAAATACTATAGAAATATGTATTAAAATTTAAAGAGAGAAGGAGAAAATAAATGCTAGGGCATGTCACAGGGAAATAGAGATAAGAAAAAATTAAATCTGAAATGTTCTGAATAAAAATTAATATCAAAAATTAAGTGGAACAAAAGTGTGAAGAATGGTGACGTAAGACACTGCTAATGAAAATTTGTTTATCAGAGGTTTACATAACACAAAGAGAATAAAAAACTCAAAAAACACAACAAGAATATTTCTTCATTACCTTCAGTAGTGCACCGATCAATGATTACAAAAACGGCTAGAAGACGTTAAAAGAGGCAATAAAAAAGTGCGAGATAGCAGGTGTGATACAGTGAAAGATACCAGACGTCAGAAAAGGCAACCTTCAAAAAAAAAAAAGGAGATAGCCACGCGACTCGCACGATGCTTCCTGGAGCAACCGTCGGCAGCGAAAGCGCTTGCCCGGGCGAGGGATGAGGGGGAGAGCTGGAGGCGAGGGTGAGGGTGCGGAAAAGGCTGCGAGGACGATGGACAAAGCGAAGATGGGAAGAAAGCAGGAGATGGGGTGTGGGCGCAGGCGGCAGAGGACGGCATGTGGATGGCAGTGGAACGTGGATAAACGGGAGGCCGAGAACGGATCAGGAGCCTTGATAGGGGCGGGGCGTTGGTAGGGCCGGGGCATTGGTAGGGGCGGGGTGTCGGTAAAAACAAGGCGTTGGTAGGGGAGGGGCGTTGCTAGGGGTAGCGCGTTGGTGGGGGCGGAGTGTTGATAGAGATGACGGCGTTGGTGAGGGGCTGGCCGTACATTAGATCGGATACATATGTTAAAATATATACCTGGTCGTGGGGGGAAGGTACGCTTAACCCAGGCCGTGCAGAGGAGGTGTGTCGTAGATATGGGAGGAACTTAAGATTGATTGATTGGTGATTCCGGGCGCGTTAACTGTTAAGGTCATTAGACCCGTAAGGGTGGTGCATGTACTTTCCTCATTGGGTGGCGGTGATCTTCCCCCGCTGGATGGCGATATCCTGCGCCGACCTACTGTCAGCTAGCTGGGTTTTCCCAACCGGGTATATCCTACGAGCGGGGCACCACCCCAGTCGGGAGAAGCTGTTAGCTTCCAACCGGTCTCCCGATATGTGTGGTAGTGCATAGTGTGATTGAATGTAAGGGGTGAGGATAGGACAAGGAAGGGGAAGGAAAGATCGCCCCGAGTGCGAGCGCCCTTTGTTAGGGTATTGCTCTTACATTCACCTAGGGTTGATTATAGAAACCATGGAAAACTGCTGATCAGACCAGCCGGTCACTAAAATTCTCCTCCAGACAGAGACTGAATTCATCTAGTGGACAAGGCAGTGGCGATAATCCCGCAACAGTTGAGGCTAGAACCTAGGATATCATCAATTGGCATGAGCCACCTCTCCCGGAAGGAGCATGGCAGGGGACATAGACACACAAGCGCTAAATCGGTATGAAGGGAGCGTGAAGGGGAGGTGCGGGAGGGGTACGGAACGGGCGGGGAGTGCGGCGAGCGTGGCGCGCAGCAGTCAGCGAGATGGGGAGGCGGAGAGGGGGGCGTGACAGGGTGGAGAAGGGGCGGCGCCGCTCGGGTGATTTTTCACAGCCGCCCCGCGCAGGTTGCCGCCGCGTCCAATTAGGCGGAGCGCGAGTGGAGAGCGGCGAGGGCCCGCCGGCCAGCCAGACCGGCCGGCCGGCCGCCCGCTGCACAGTGCACACTACGCGAACACGCTATGGCCTTGGATGAAATTAGGATGGAACGATTCAAAAATAACACTCCAATAACGAGAGAGATTTATTACACAACAGGTAGGATAAATCCCATGATTGGAATAAATCACACAACAATTGGGATAAATCTCACAATATTGGGATAAATCTCACAATATTGGGATAAATCCCGCGACTAGTATAATGGATTATGACCAATAGTTTATTTTAAAATGGAAGTATCAAGCCAAGAAATTTATTGAGTCACTGTTCTCCTCTCTATTTTTCAACTTTGTGATACGAGTACAATTGTGAATCATTCACAATTTAATGCTAGTTCATTCATTCACAAATGTATGCTACAATTATGAATCATTCATAAATTAATGAGATGAAGATAAGTACCACTTACATTTCGGAATTCAGGCGAAGCTCACGCTTTATTGCTTCCCCGTTCTCCCCACGTGATCACTGCACTGGTTTGCCGCTGACTTCCACTGTACTATTAAATGTTCATGTGATGATTAAAGGTGACTGATACGAAAAGATGAATCGTTATGAATGAGGTGATGCTTCAGATGGGATGTATATTGACGTGAGAAGTCCATCACCTTAATAGCAACAAGCCACTGGAAACAACCATGTCTTAGAAGACTGGAACCCACTACTTATGACACATCGAGTTTGGTCCATGCTTGAAGCATCTGCGATATCGCAGTTCATTGAATTTTAAAAAATTATGCAGTTATCAACATTCTGTTTTGTCAAATATTAAGAAGCCTACAGCAATGAATAATTTATCTGCGTATAATATTTTATGCGCCTTCTGTCACATTCCAAATTTTTCATTAATGCTTTCTTCCAGTTCCTGAATATCCACCGAAACCTCAGACTCATGGCCAGAGAATGAGTAGTTTCCTTTGACATAGGAAACCATCATCAAAATATTGCACGAATATATTAAATATTATATCGTATATTAAATATTTTAGTTTTTTAATAATACTATGAATGATGTATACTCGTATCATGTCCATTTTGAAGCAATGGTGTTTAAATTGAATGGTTCGGTGCAGATAATTTTATTATTTATACACATAGTTTATTTTACACACGTAGAGTTTTTACATGAACATTTCAATTTGAACTAAAATTTCTATTAGGTAAATAGTGTTTTTAAATATGATGACCCGTGAGTGAAGCAGCTAACTAGAAAAAGACGCTTCATTCAATCAAAGAATTATTAATTACATGCAATACACGGAATTGTTTTGTCACAGAAGTGCATTGATTTCAAACATGTTACTAACCCTTTACCATAGAACACAATCCATCCAACCACAGAAACCACAACTCAAACAAAACAACACCATCAAATTTTATGCAACCAATACTAAGTGACATCAACTAAAATGACAGACCTTATGTTACCAGCTCTATTATTATGGTTTATAGAATTGAGAGAAAAAGTAATATGTAATCAAAACCTAAAATACTTAGCAATTTTAGTAATATGTAAATGAATATCAAACAGTTCTTTTCCCGAAAGAAAAGATTCATTGTCATATTGATTGTTGTCTACACGGTAAGGTTTTCATTTATCAAAACGGAAAGTATCGTTAATCGGTTATTGGTACGATACAACAAGAAATAGCCTGAGTAATCACAGTCAACTACTAAAAGAAACTAAACTAAAAGAAAATATTCACTAACAATTCCCGTTACCTCACCCGTTACTTCACGTTATTCACGAAATTAATGTGGTGCCATCGGTAAGGTTCGTACAATACTTAGCAAGTGAGACATAAGTAAACACACATTTTAATAATGATAGAAAAGTGTTATCCTTGTACATCTGAAACAATACACGAACTATTACATGACCCTAAATGTTTAAACGAAGTAATAAATCATCACAGTATTTCACCCACACTCATCAACAAAATACTTTTATAACTTAAAAGTTACTGTTCAAAGGAAGAAACTTATCTGGTGCACAGTTTTGAACTAATAAATAATTTGAAGTGAATGGCGCAAAATATCCAGATGAAATTATTTAAATGTTTTTGTCGCCTGTATTTATTTATCTCTAGTGAAGGTCAATATGTGCATAATAATGGTTAAAACCCATTATTTGTTCCTACTTTAGGTATAGTAAATAATTGTTTTCAAATTGAGTTACGCGTTTATTTGATATTTTCAGAAGATGTTTTTTTAAAGTGGTTCACATATTATAAAATTTGGTGGTTCGAATTTTTGATAATTTGGAATCTAATTTGAATAATATAATATAAAATAAATAAATAAATAAATGAGTAAATATATAAATAATAAGTAAATATAAATAAATAAATAAATAAATAAATAAATAAATAAATAAATAAATAAATAAATAAATAAATAAAATCCATAATAATTCCATTGTGATAAATCGAATTTTTAATATTTACAGAATAGATAATTTTTTTCTATTCCGTAAATGATAATATTTCAAATTCTTTAAAATATGAGTACTCAAAATTTGAATCAATTGAAAGTATTGTATGTTGAATTATGGTTATTCATAAGCGGCAGAATCCACGCTTTCTCTAATTCCAGTTTATCACTCTCATTTAAAGTGTCATAACTAACACTTTCTCTGTATTTTCTAACTCGAGTTATATTTCCTTCGGGGAGTTGTGCTTGTAGTTAGCGGCGCCCCAGAGCAACCCGTCTGCCCGTCAGGACTCGCTTTCCGTCCAGTGCGGCGATCTCCGACTGACCAGGAGGGGCGCTGGTGGGTGCGGGGGTGGGGGTAGGAGAAGGGAAGGGAACTTCACCCTCGGTTTTGTTTCAGTTACCGGCGCGGGCGCGCGAGGGCGCCGCAGGCGCGCTGCGGGGGCGTTAATCGGACCCGCGAGCGCTCTCCGAATTAGCTGCAGTTGCGGCCGGCCGATGGGGCCCCCGAGCTGCCGCCATTGAGCGAAATATGTAAATGCGCTCGCCACAGGCGGCCGTGCGTCAGAAGGGCGCTGTGTTCTGATTACGACTCCGCTCAAACACGCGCCCCTCCCACCAATCACTTGTCCGGGTGAATACGCGGCGTAATTTTAGTGTTATGTATTATTTGCGTGCGTGAATGGTGCGACACGGGTGCTGTGAATTATTTAATACGCTGTTTCAGAGAAATAAATAGGTTATTGGGGTGTGGCGGGAAGTTTCATGATTATTAGTTGTTAAAATAGTACCAACTCTCAGAACAAAGCCTTATTCTGCATGCAATACCTTCAATGAAAATTGGATAACGGTGTAAATCCAATGTAATGTGAAAACCGTTAATGAGTGGGCTTTCGTAATGTGCACGAGTTCAGGACGGGTTCTATAATGTCTGTTATGTGGAATTTGGGGGTTTAAGCTTTCGTTTCTATGTTCAGAACAAAAAAAGCATGTCTAGATTATACAGACTTGCAATGAATCGTTCCTGCTATCTGCACAAATCAGTATGGTGAACTATGTAATATCCAGGACAATTGCAATTTTGTGGTTCACAAGAAATAATGTACACCACCTAGACAATTTATCTATATGAATGCTCTATTCATCACAACCCCAATCGCGCTTCATAATATTTTTTTAAAATCACTAATATGTAAATTTATATTTATGAGGGAAAATTATTGTTAACAAACAATTACTTTATAAATATTTCATTATAGAACAATTATATTCAATTTAATGGAGAGTTCTTAAAAGTGAGATACCTAAAGTGGACGTAGAAACATTTCACAAGAATGTAGAATCTACATTATCATAATGCGGAGCGGTGTAAATTCAATAAAAGTAAAAATTTCAAATTTTAACTGGCTTCAAAACGAGGAGATTTTATAGTCCATTATGTACATTTTTGTGTTTGTTCATCAATAACTGACGAAAATGTTTCCCGATTTTAAAAAAAATTCTTTGTTTTAAATGAATAATCCATGTTAGTACCATGGTACTTTTATACTTGTTAATGAAGTTTTAAGGTTAATAATTATTGGAGTGATGGCATATTAACCGTGCACACAATACTACTGTTTACACCAAATGTAGGAGTTTTGAGAAAGTGATATTCTCATAAAGATCTAACCTATCTTTATACCCGACGAAATGAATCATGAATTTCTAACGGATCTTTTTATTTTGTGGAGTAAATTACAAGAATCCCGTAGGCCATTGTCAATATTCTTTCAGAAACTGCTTCAAATTTCCCAGTCAAATATCCTGCTCAATTAAATTAAAGTGAGGTTATTAGTAGAGTAAGCCCTGCATTAAAATCCTATGAGTTATGAAACTGATTTTTAAATTTCAATAATGGAAAGATTTTTGATCCTATCATATGCCTTTGTTATTGAGGCTGAGATATGATTCTCTTAATGCAAACTATATGTCAACATCGCTATATGAAATTATTTCAAGTCTTCATTACAAAGTATTAGTCGTTTTTGCGGCAAATTGGGACTAAAATCGTCTCACGATAAAAAACAACTAAATTTGATTGAGATAAATTTGAGATTTTCTCAAAACGTTTCCACACAAAAAAATATTTTATGCTAATCGAAAACAATGCACGCCTACAATAATCCTACTGCTCAATTGTCGTAGTTCTCGTAGTGCTTCGCAAAACTTTGCGAATATTAAGACTGCATCTTAATATTGTGATCTTTACCCGCAAATGTCGTATTTCATTTCTCTCCGCTTCACATTGTGAATATAATTAAAATTTAATATATTATCAGTTGTCAGTTAGTTACGTACATGATTCTCGAAGTAAATTTTTTTAATGCTTTAATTTTTGTACATTTGTACTGCAATTATTTTTCCCTTTGATTAATCATCGACGCTAATTAAATGCTCTTTTAACTTCATTTATATACATTCATAACTTTACATATCATCTTGTGAAAAAAGAAACTAATTGTATTTTCGTTACTATCTGACTTATTACAGCAGTGTATCCTGAGAATATTCCTCTTTTTATCCGCCTTCTTAGACTCTAAACCACTTTGACTTCCTCTGAAACCGCCTCCACCATTCTTCTCTTCTTCTCACCAAACTCTTCTTCACTACTCCAGCCACTCTCATCCAAACTTGTCACAGTCCTAAGTAGGAGGTGAGCTACGACGCCGTGTTTTGCCGTGTCCTCAAATTACTGCACGAAATACACCGCACGTTGCCTTTCTTGCAGTGTCGGGGTGAATTTTCGTGTTGCGCTTCTTACACAATTTCTCGCGCGATTTATCGCGCCGTTTCTTGCGCCTGCACCACCCCTCCCCTCCCCTCTGCCCGCGCGCCGGTGGAGGTGGATGGAGGAGGAGGATGAAGAAGAGAAGGATGAGTTAACCCGAGTTGGCTCTGGAATGTTGGGAACCTCTCCCCCCTTCCCAGCTCGTTTTGGTCTCCGGATGCCAGGCGTCTGTCGCCGCGAACTCCAAACATACTATCCGGAAGGGGAAGACAAAAAAACGTGCATTCTTCCTTGTCTGTTGGAAATTCAAGAGATGCTGGAAGAGGAAGGAGGAGGTGAAAGAAGAAGAAGAAGAGGGCTTGCTCATTGTAAGGCGTCGATGGAATGAAACGAGTACACGAAAGGTCTTGAAGACAAGTCGTTTCGCGTCAATGAGGAATTCTTTCGTCACTGGCAAAGGGAAGGAGAAGGTCAGGACAAAGGCTAATAGTGCGAATATCCAACTGAAAGTTGTGAACACATTTACTGATGAAGATACTCCGGATTCCCAAACTTCTTTGGACGTTTTTAACAGTATTCTCTGTTCTACAATAGCTGGTTCAAAATAACTAGTTTCGCAAGTAATAAGTAATGAAACTTTGCCTTATTCTTTTCAACAGAAAAAAATAATACAGCAACATTTTAGCAATATTTAGTTAATAATGTGGAGTACTAAATAATTAAAATAAATTATTTCTATTAAAATACTAAATGCAATAACTTTTTATAATAGTAATTTATTATTATTATTATTATTATTATTATTATTATTATTATTATTATTATTATTATTATTATTATGGGGTTTTAAAATAGCACACTTCTCTGCAATATCCTACCAATATGAAATCAGGTAAAATTATTCTCATTTTATTTTATTTTAGATTGAGTTGAAGGTTTAATACGTAAACAGAATCTATAAATTACATTCTTCTCCCATATAAGATCAATGTATTGTTTCTTTTCTAAATATTTTTCGCTGATTTAGTAATATTGAGCTGAAATATTGTGTATTTTAATCTGAATGATATTTATATATTCTTCGCAGCAGTTGAAAAACGTATTGTAAAATATAAGTTAAGGATGAATTTAATATGGTAATGTTGTAAACAATATCATGGCACACATATTTAGCATTTCCCGTCGTAACTTGCACAAGGGACCACCTTTTCATGTCCACCAACACTTTTAAATTTCTTGTAACGTAGTCATGTATAATTTGAGTATTGTTCACTTTCACGTATGAATTTGAGATTTGGCTGAGACCCTGTTATATTAATATGCTAAGTATTGTCCGGACTTAGGAGTATATGGGAATTGGCACTGTGCTAATCCAGCCGACTTTCTATGGGATGGCTTCTTGTGGTATTCTATCACTTTAACAGGACACTACTTTGGCAGATCTCGAGGTCTTGAGTTAGTAACGAATCGATTGAGGTTTGCAACACTCAATAATCAGTAGTTGTATCACAATTTTACCTTTTTGTCTATACAGTTATGATTACTTTTTCTGTAAAACCCCTATTCCTGATTACATAACCAACACTCCTAGGCCAGGAGAAGTGGCTCAGTTTATCAACTGATGTCACTGCAGTACTCGTATCTCTGCCGGAGGGTCACAGTTACACTACCCACGGTAGCAGGATTTTAGACATAAGCTTGTCAGCTAGGTCCAGTTCAGTCGCTGTCTGTAGGAGAATTGTAGCGGCTGGCTGCTCTGATCGGTAGTTTTCCTTGTATCTTCCGATTAACACCAGACGATTGCCGGAGAATGATCCTATCAAACGGGCAACGGATCGCGCGCTATCTTTCCTTCTTCATTCTTGACGTATTCTCACCTCTTACGTTCACTAACATGCACTACACTCCCCCACATGCTGGAAGACCAGTCGGGAGCTCAAAGCGTGTCCCCGCTGGGGTGCCCTGATGGTGAGAGATACCTGGTTACGAGAAACCCCTCTAGGCAACGGTATGTCGGCGTCGGATCTAGCCATTCAGTGAAGGAAGATAACCGCTATTTTCCGAGGAAAAATCATTAAACTCTGCGGGAGTAATGACCTGTAGTTGACATTATCAACAAACACCTCAAGCAAATGGGCAATAATAGCACGGAAATCGATTAGAGTACACTTTTCGCTGAAATCCGTACACCTGACTTGGTGCAGAAAGCGGACGATGGTCTAGCGTTGGGGAATCAGAAACGCAGAGCGAAGTTGGCAGCCCTGGGCCACGCAGGCGGGCCCTTCGGAGGCCGGGGCCGACCGCGCTGCGCCGTCCCCACCCAACCTGCCGTGACAGGCGACTAAGTTGGGGCGAGCCGTCAGCCGCAGCGCCCAAGTCGCGTGCCATTGTTACCGTAGTTTCCCGTGGCTGCCGGGGTGGCGCTGCCGTCGCCAGCTGCTCACTGTGCGCCGTCCGCTGCTCCGCTCTGGAGCTGATTCAAGGCGGAAGAAATTTGAACGTTTTTAGTTCCAGAACGACCGAAGCAGTCATTTTCATCGTTGTCGGTTTACGTTTCTGTTTGTGTCTTTGTTAATTGATTTTTATTGCTAAAATCGCGTGACATTATAAATTTTTCGTGTTATTTAATATACAGATAATATAGTATCCCAGATAATACTAAATTAGTCTCTCCCAACCTTTGATATTTGGTGTAATTCAAAATACTACTCGTTTTCACTAAGCGTCTGCTAAATTTCTTATATTTCTTCAATCTATTTAATAAATCCAAAATACACCTCTTAGAAATGAATCAATTCTCATATCTGTCAATTAAGACAAATCATCAAAAAAATCACAAATAACGTAATAATTCGTATCCTTGCAACCATGGTTTTCTTACTATCGTCAATACAAATGTCACCCGTTTTGTGGAACTTTTGGTAGATCAACTTCTTTATGAACCCCTTTTCGACGACGTAATACCGGTGTATGCAACCTGCACGACTCTCGTGTATCACTTTCCGGGAAGGTAGCCTACACAAACCCCTCGTTCATTCCAGGGCGAATTAGTACTAAGAAATAGGTAGCTTAAGGTCTGTAGTAAATTGGTTTGTCAAAACACTGTGAAATAAAAAAAACACCTTAATGAGATATACATTACAATTAATATCATAAACGTACGTGCATTTAGGAAGAAGGAAAAAGAGTCAAAAAATTACCGTCAAATCAAATTTAAAATATTTGTTTTAGAATAAAATATTCGTACATCTCAACAAAACATTAAATGTTTGCGTGTATGTATAGTTGTGTGTGCATATATGAAGAAAATTCAGTACTTTTAGATAGTAATATTGCAGAAAATGCAGTAAACGGTTTAAAAGTTTACTCTTAGATCGTTTAAATGTTTTAATAATTCTACGCCTTACGTGTTTTAACGTTCATTGAATATGTATGATACGTAACTCGCCATGGAGCAAGGATGTCGTTGTTGCTATTTATCCCTTACTCATGTATTCCAAGCATCAATATTTCAACGCAAAATCTTGCTTTCCACGTCGTGCAAAAGCTCTTGCAGCAGAATTTGTTTTCTCTGGGGAAAATGCGACCGTGAATAAACCATTTCCAAAACTCTATGCAGTTGCCGAGTTCCCGGACTTCATCCGAACCGCTTTGCCAGGAAAGAAACTTCATAGTCTCCACGGGCGAGCGCTTGGCGAGAAGGGTAGGGGCGCGAGAGGGGAAGGGGGACACAGACGAGAGCCGCTAATCCCGTTGGACGAAGTCGATGGGATCGTCAGCTTCCAAACGCTTGTGGGGCGTTAAAATATTCAACTAATTGTTTATTTCGCTTCCTGAAGCTGAGCTTACTCCGCATAGTAATACGGTCGTTTTAGTTTCGTTACTCTTCTTACATAGATTAGGTAGTGATTTACTGGAATATGTACTGAACAACAATTATTGTTTCTTTTCTTAAATTGTGATCGAAATATATGTTGTTGCTCATTCTCGTAATTGTCTTAATGTAATTAACAAAAACGTTTGATTTTTAACATTGTTGACTCTTCAAAGAGTATGTGGTAAATAATTTAGTATAATTTTTGCTTTTATCCATTCCATGAGATCAAAAGGTGCACCGACCTGCGTGCTATGCCATTATATTAAATTACAACATTGTGTATTACTCCTTGTTGTGACGTAATATGCTCCTTTTCCTCAAACTACAACTCGGTTGTGTTGGAACTGGTACATTATGGCCCAAACTGCGCGTTGCTTGCCGAAAATGGAATTGGTCTGAACATCCGCTACCTCGAGAGAAGGTACGAAATAACTTCTCGCATTCTGAGGAGCCGCGGTACTTTAATTTCATCGCAAGAAACGTACAGTCTTCGACATGTCTAAAAGAATTAGGCCACCGTATCACAAAGTTTCATGACGTATTTCACTTTCAGTTTAATATCTCTTAAGACACCATTCTCACTTCACCCTTTATAACTTTCCTACCTTCACTCGACCATAACATACTGGGAGCGAAGTTATTAAGGAGTTCATTAATTAAACTTTGAAAAGCTCGTAGATGAATTTAAAATTAACGATCTTCTGCTTTTAAGAGGAAGAAGATGATGAAGGAGCTTGTCGATACCTTTTTGCAAACCTTTCGTTTTATCATAATGCATGCTTGAGTAATACATCCTTTGTGCTCATCAGAATTATTAGCTAGCCAAGTTTCCAGAAGTAAAGTTCAGCTAAATTTTTTATGAATCGCCACGATAGAGTTAAACTTTCGTGGAACTTAATATTTAACTGAGAGTGTTCAAGTTTTGATCCAACTCTAGCCGATTCTACCTACAGAATCCCAAAGTTCTACCCCTTTCAATATGCAGGTGAAATGTTCCATTCTTGGCCACTACAACACCCAGACATAGTCACTGACTTCGTAAATGTAATATGCAACCGCTCTTAGACATCCCTTTCCAGTTACATTATTTTAAACTCTTATACTAGAACAAGTAAATTCGCTGCATATAAATATTAAAAATCTATCACAAAAAATGATGGATTTATTAAATAAATGCTGCAATACAATATTATTGAAATATAAAATGACTTACGAGATATATGTTAGTAACATCTTCCGTAAACAATCATTTCGATAAAATAGTGCAGCGTTTACGAAATATTTAAAAATACTTAAGACAGTAAATTTATTCAGCGTAATTATTTTGCGTTTATTATCCATCTTAAGGTTTTTTACATTTCCCGGTAAATATTTGGAGAAACACAGTATATAAATCTATTTGCTCCATTATTGACATTTTGGAGCTTCTTCGTTTTAAACGTGATTTTATTGATGATTCGTATCATTGATGTTGCTACCCGTAAATAAAAAGACATATTTCGGACACAACCCCAAATAAATTAAGACAAGGTAAAAACGAATGTATTCCATTTTCAAAGAATCAATATAATTTCTGATTTGTAAAAACATTGTCACATGCAAATTCACACCTTTCTATTGTTTTGAAATGTATCAATCATATTATATTGGAAATTATTTGGAATGTACCCAATAATGCCATTTAATGTTCTCAAACACTGTACAATAACCAGGAATCGACTCTAAATTAAATTTAAGAAATAAATATCACTTTTGCATTTCCAGTCATGCACTAATTACTAAAATAAAAGAAACAAACCTAAATGATAATTATTTTATCGTTTGTATTGCGAGGAACCGTTGCTGCTCCTGGTAAGAAATAAATTGATTAGTGGAACTCTCAATGACTCTTTGTACCATCTCTCAGAAGTTGGTTTAAGGGACCCAGCTAAAAAGTCCGAGAAAAAAAACACCGAATAAGAAAACTTTTCCTTCGAGGAATTAAAGAGATATGAGAAGAAATCGCACTTGTTCACTAGTCTGAGTAGATTTTTTGGAAAGGAGTTTGTTACTTTGAAAGACTCTGAAGACTTTCGATTATCCTCAATTTTCTTCCCGAAAGAAAGACTTTTCTAATCCAACCACGGCGGACAAGAATAGAACTCAGCCTCCTCTGAAACTTCAAAAACGAACAATCATACTCTGAGAATCGAAAACAATTTAATAAATCGAAAATAATGATCAGTTCGTGAATTTTTTTGTCTTTTAAACACAAGCACATACAATGTGTCAATTACTTTCTGACTTAATATTTTGTTGGATATTTTATGTTGAAATAAAATAACTAAATTTCTCAATTGCTCTCTGCATTATTTTTAAACATAAACGAAAGATTTCGCCTTGCATCGAGCATTAAATACTTCTTTTCATATTCAGGAATTTGAAGTACAAAATACAAATATTTGTTCTGTGATTGTCTAAAGATGCTTACATTAGAACACAGAATAACTTTTGTTTCGTTTCCAGTCTGTAAAGCTTTATTGAAAAAATGCATAAAGTGCCGAAAGAATGCCAGGAATTGTATGGAAAAAGTCATATCCACGAAACAAAAGACAAAACCTTTTATCCATATTCAGTATTCGAGCAACTCTTAGTAAACGTATCTGTCACTCACGGTTAGACTACTTTCAGTACACTACTCGAGATGCCATTTGACGCGTCTCGATCCCCACATAGGGATGTTTAGAAGTTGTGATCTTAGTGAGTATACTGGAAATAAAACAAACCACACCTAAATAGATCTACGTAAGTGGTGTTGATTTAACTCAGGTACCCAAAGTAAATTTTCACTTCGTAAACCATAATTTTCTTTCACAACGTTGTCAACATTGATGTTGCCATCTTTAAGTGAATAATTGAATTCGCGAATCGCGCCGCAGATTTCATTTCAATTTGAATTCGAATTATCGTATTTTTAAAAATAAATCTGTGAAAACCTATGAACAGTGTTTTCTCAGAAATTAGAACCTAGAAGAATTTCTAGTGAATACGGAAAAAACAAAACTGTAAGTAATGCTAAAGAACGAATTAACGTTCTTACGTTTTGAATGGAAATTTTTTGAGTTAAGTCAATAAAAAAATGTAAATAGAATTAATTTTATGTCACTTTAAAATATGTCGTTTTGTTGACCGAAAATCAAGAAAATTTCAATACAATTTATCAAGTCAAGAAATGAAGCACGTGTTCTTACGTGTAACTTCTCACTTTCACGTTTTTCATAAATTTGCAAATACTATATTGCTTCTAAAACTAGTATTGCAGCAATTGCAGAAGTAGAAGTGAACACATATTAGATAGGGTTTCGGGAGTTATAATCTCTTAAAACATTAGGGGGAAAAATATTGATTCTTGAATGGTTTTCTTTAAGACTTCCAATGTAGTTGTAAAAGATGATACAACAGAATTTTTGGACCTAAATAAGAAGAAGTGAAAATAAGAGCACAATTAGTTTATCAGACATTAATGTAGGAAATAATAATTCCCTCTGCACTATAATTTTTATAACATTAAAAAGAGGTGTTTCTAAATGGTATCTGTTATGTTATGTATTGTGTTTTAATTCTTCTAATTAATATATTTTTAATTTGTATGAGCTACTAAAATTGTTTGGTTCTTAATGTTGGCTTTATGTTCTTTATCCAGTTAGATAGATAGATTTATTAAAGTTCGCTTTGAGCTAATGCTCGGTGGCAAACATGGTAACAATTAGAATTAGAATTACAAAACAATTGTAACGTATTCATAACGTAAACAGATGTAACGTATTCATAAATTTGAGAAAAAAATTGTTTTCAAATTCATAAATACTACCTCACACATTTATTTATGTGAAGGAACACCTTCACAAGGAAAATTTTAAGATCAACATTACTATTTTGTATTATTATTTTGTGTAATTTTTTCATCAGCTGCACTGATTGTTTTCGTTTTTGTAGAGCTTAAGTATATAAACACAATATAGAGAGCATTCTTGTCCATAAAAAATGAGATTCAAATGTTTTAACTTCGGGGAAAATAAATACTTTGTTAACCAGAAGGAGGCAAGAAAGCAATTGCGCTTTAGAAATCAATAAGCAGGGAGAGCGCCCAATCACGCCATAACTCTCGGTGAGCGGATGAAAAAATAAGAGCGAACTCAGCCGTCCCCACCTGCCAGAGCCGACTGCGCCCGCGACCATCGAGCTCCTGGAGCACGAAGCAACCTGATCCGGGCAATCTGCCGGCCGCGATCAATATGGAGGGGCCACGGGCGACGTCGCCTGGCGCCTGGCGGGCGATCGCGCCCTCCCGAACCGTCTCCAAGCGCCAGCAAGCCCTCCTTGCAACATGCATTCGCACACGCATTCCAACTCCCAACTCCAATCAGTATTTTCTAGGTCTTATTTTATCTGCCTAAACACGCTTAATATTTTGCATATCAATCTGCTCTACAGTTATTGGTTTCATTTCCAATTTTAACCTCCTCCTCCTCCTGCTTCGCCATTGCCCCATTCTCCTTCAGAGCTCAGCTCACTCGCAGGGCCTTCGCGCTCAACCCCGCCTTTCATCTCGGGCGGCGAGGGGATCTGAATGCGCGGGGGTGCGGGTTCGAACAATGCGGACGTCGGTTAATGGCTCCGGCTGCTCGGCGTTCCCACGGCCGGCAGCCACCACCGCCCCACCCACTCGCCGATCGCCTTCAACTCACCGCCCCCGATCTCCCCGTCTCTTCACCTCTCCTCTCACCTCTCCCCACCTCACCATTCCCACTCCTCACCCCTTCCCTCCCCTTAACACCGCCACTCCCCCTCCC
>BOPP01000156.1:1786995-1816995 GCA_017312745.1 Gryllus bimaculatus
CCACCCACCAAGCCTTGACCTCCCCGCCACGCCCCCTGTCAGCCCCGCCCACGCGATGCGCAGTCTTCGCCGCTCGGGGCCACTCCGTGCGCCCTCCCCCTCCCGTCGCCGAACTGCTCACGCTCGGCTCTGCGGGCGGGCGGGCTCACGCCCCCTCACTTCTGTTCTTAATGGCCTACCGACGGACGTACTATTCTTACGCATCAAATATAAGGCTGTGTCACTTTCACCCTCAGAGATTTTCAGTAATTTAGAAATTAACATTACAATGTAAATATTGTTTTTATTATCTTTTATTTTCCACGTATGATTTTTAGCAAGAACGTTTTCGTAAAAGAAATGTAAATATTTTATTATTATAATTTCTGGCAAACCGATGATAAAAAATGGATATCTCAGCTCTGTGTCAAATGCTTTATTTCTGCTTCATTTAATATTTTCACTGTCAAGATAGACAAATATTCGCTTTCTTTGGATTCTTATGGCTATTAACTTTCGATGTTTTTTTAGATTTAATTAGATATCTTTTTCATTTTTAGTTTTAACTGGTTTAAGAGACGTGACAACCCAACTGATTAGTAGAGATTTTCTGACATAAGCAGAAATGTTATCTCCCACATCTTTTTTTCACTAATTTAATTTATTTCACGTCACTTTAAATTCGGAACCCTAATGCTGAAATTTCCACAAATTTATTTCTATTTTCAAATTTCTTCATATTATTACGCCCATAATATTTTTACCAAGAAAACTAGCAAGATTATAGATTGAAATAACGTAAACAACCAAACAAAATTGATACTTTAAACACACTCTACTTGTACGTTACAAAGTTTGATTCGTATGACAATTTAAATATTGTATGATAGGCAAGACACGGATAAATTGGTGAAAGGACATCTGGTTGATGTGAGATAAAAGAGCTAGATGAAATTTTACATGCTGGAAAGGTCGTCTGAAAGGAGAGGTACAGAAAAGGGGATTCGACATGCCAAGGTCGGAGCCTGCTTCTACAAAAAATATATCCCATCACAATGCACTTCAATGTTGGGTATTTAATACATTACCATATTTTCCGAGATTTCCCAGACTAAGAGGACGGTGTCACAAAATATTTTTCAAACACACAACTGTATCCCGTAAATATGAAATTTACTCCATAAACTGTAATCTACACTTGAAGATTATGACTAGGACAGACAAAAAAACAGTTTGTTAGTACTTAGGTGTGCTAGTTGTATAAACAATAATAATAATAGGAAGAAGTTTATTTTTTATTTGTATAAAATCGCAAATAGGCCCACTTGGACTACGTGTGCATGCATCCTGCATTTACTGGGGATCATAACTATTATTTCGGAGGCAGGGACATGTAACTTGAGGAGTATTGATATTATGCATGAAGGATTGTGAAGAAAAGGATATTCTGAATTGCAACAAATTCTGTATTCTTTATTCCCACGGTCACTCACACCGGCACCGCCATCACGGCCCCTGCCCCTGTCAGAACCGCTCCCTCTCCCCCTCCTCCCGCCAGAGGCCGCTGAAGGCGCAGAGCTGCCTGCGGCTGTCGCGTGACAGGGCGGTCCCGCCGCCGCCGCCACCACCGCCGCCGCGCCGCAGAGTGCGGGTGGCCGGGGGAGGGGGGAGGCTACGGGGAACTCGAGAAATTCGTACGCCGAAGCTCAACTTCGAATCGATGCTCTCGTTTCAAGTCGCCAAAACACTCAATTGCATTTACTCAACCCACTCGTGTTCTCAGATGTATTGCCCCGCTCCAAAACGTACGATTTCAAACGACTCCTAATTACTCGTCACTGTAGTAATTTCTGATGTAAGAAACCATTTTTATTCATCCATGCGAGAATATCCGGATACAGGATTCTAGAATATTCGACATACCCAACTTCTATTTTCCTATAAGTCTAGAAAACGAGAGAAAAATTTAATGATATAAAACTATCGAGATCTCCGTGAGAAAAGTATTATTCAATGTGCTGGAATTTGTATTAGAAATAAAGGTCATATTCAACATATTCCTGTTCATTTCTTCCAATTTTTCGCTTGCTTAACGAAATTCATTCGAGAGCTCACAACTGTTTACTTCGGAGACAAAACAGAAGAATCAGTATGTGCTGCGCAAAACAATTCTGCTCACTAGTCGTTGTGAGAAGAACTATATTGTTTGTTCTGTCTACATGTACAATGGACAATATTAATTTGCATCGTAATCCCAATCCCCTTCAAAAAGGTAATTTTAAGAAATGATGTTACACTAGTATATAAATGTGACAATGTGAAAATGTGACAATGGTAATCATGACAGTAACTGACCCCGTGCCGTACAATTGGAGAATTTTCTTGACTTTTTTACTGGATATCCGTATCACAAGAGTTTTACGTATCGTACGTACATACAACAAACAAATACAAACCCACAAATATAGTTTGCTTGCGCGTTCAAATGTGTTTAATTTGATTGAAAAGAAATGTTACGTTTTAGAGGTATTAGCTCGAAAGGCAGGTTTGCAAATTCTTTTTGATGTATTATAATACAGTTTTTTATTGCTACTTCTTCCACATACATTTTCTTACGTTTTTAATTTCAAAGAAACAATAAACACTGTTTATTTTTTAAATTATTGGCTTTCTAGCGTACAATCATTTTAAAAAGAGTTTTAATTTAATCTATAAACAGTTTTATAATACGAGTATCTTTTAGAAAAGCATTACAGACAGAGAATAATTTCAGGAAATGAAAGTTGTTCGGGGACAGTACAAAGAGAGTGACAATATTTTGAAAACCAAAGCATCGAGAAAAACATTTTAAAATTTCAGCATTCGCAGAATTCTTCTGGATTTTTATAATTTAAACGGAAAGAGGGCCGATCTGAGCATTCGAATGTTGAATTTGGCGCGAGATTCCAGGAATTAGAATTTTCAAAAGCTCCCCACAAGATTTAGTTTTACTTGGAAACCTGAAGAATGCTTAAACGACTACCGTTCGTTTTTTAAACTGCCCGATTCTCCACCATCCCGATAATCTCCACCATCGTGAGTAATCTCTTACGAAGTGTCTCTCCAATTACCAAATTAACATGTATTAGACATTTTTCAGACAATTTTGAAACGAAATTTAACATTATAATAAAAGAAATATAAGTGAATATTATCCTGGCAGTTAAGTTTACTGGTCACCGTGTTCGCTTTTCATGTCGTGACCCCCGATTCGATTCGCAAACAGGTCGGATTATAGTGTCCGTTTTCCTTGTAATGTCACAGTGTACACGTACGTTGCGGTATAACGATGGGAAATTCACTTCTTAGGCGATGTCTTCGTGCAAACCACACGTACCCATGACCGGGAGGCCGGGACGCCGCTGGCCCTTTCACCAGCCGGAGCGCCGAGTACAAACCAAAGTGAATATTACTGGCGAGTCAGCATCTTCTTGTATTTGGGCGCATTATCAGGTTACTAAGAATGGTGATATTTATAGTTGCTCATTTTGCGGAAGGAAAAATATTAACTTCTATTTCAAATGACAAGAGATTTAGAGTTTAGATTTTCAAGTTTAGGGAAGATGTAGTCTGTTGGGAGATTTATTCCCCGTATGCAAAAGTATGCAAACATTTTATTACATTGGTAATGGCACAGTAATGAATTGATAATGGCACAGGTAGGACCGGATGTTCGCTCCTCATCTTTTCATTATCTTTAATCATTAAACGTTTATCTACACTAACGGTCATTTTACTACGGCACTTTTTCTAAGATAAATAGGACATACGAGATTGCTAAATATTGAAGGAAATAAGTCAATGACGATAGCGTATGGTGCTGCTATGCGAATTCGCAATAGTTGAACAGAAAGCTGATCGACATGTGTCACTCAGAGGAGGAAACAAGCGATTAAAATTCAGCTCAGATACTTCTTTTAAGTTTAAGATCCTTTTTACGAAGAAAATCTAGAACATAGAACAGCTTACATAACATATATATATATATATATAACGAAATACGAAGCGAGGGCGATGGGATTGATTATCAACGATTCAACGATCCTAGGCGCGTTAGTTGCTAAGGTCATTAGTCTCGTAAGTGTAGTGTGTGTTTTTCCTCGCGAGGTTGCGGAATCTTTCTCCACTTGGATGGTGAGATGCGGCGCCGACCTACCGTCGGCTAGCAGGGTTTTCTCCAACTAGGATATCCCACCAGCAGGACATCGCCCCAGCCGGGAAAAGCGCTAAGCTCCCGACGGTCTTCCGGGATGTGTTGTAGTGTAGTGCAAGTTAGTGCATGTAAGTGGTGAGGATAGAAAAAGGGAAAGGGAAAGAAGGAAAGATCGCGCGCGGTCCGTGTGTTAGGGTATTGAACCGGCATTCTCCTAGTGTTGATCGGTGAAACCACGGAAAACGACCGATTAGAGCAGCCGACCTCTGTAATTCTCTTCCAGATAGCGACTGAAAACTGACCTAGCGTACAAGTCAGGGTCGAAAATCCTACCATCGTCGGTACTCGAACCTAGAATCTCCCGGTCAGAGGCGCTGCACTGCCATCAGAAGCCGATGTCTAAAATGCGCAAATATCACAGAATATCCACCCCTACAAAGACACCGGGGCAACAGTTCACGACGGCCCGTCGCCGTTGTAAAATGAGGCCGGCACAGCTCGGCCTTGCTATAGAGAAGCCAGCGAGAATAACTTGGAACTGGGGTAAGAGGGCATTTTCTCCATGACTCTTGAATGGGCCACGACGTGCGACAGCTCAGCAGCACCCTTCCGAGATGTCGCGTTCTGCCTGCGTCGTCCAGCCGGAGGGGTGGGGGGGGGGGAGGGGGAAGGGACGGCGCGCCGTCCCAGGCACTTCTCGGAAGTGACACGACGCCCTGCCACTGCACGGAATTTCTGCGCTCAATAATCTGCAACGGTGGTTACAGAGAGAGACGAGCCAGAGGACATTAAAAGACACACTCCACAAAATTAACATTAAATGGTTTTTATAAACTTCTACACAAAAATATATATTTTTGTGAATTAATTTCAAAATTTAACTAATTTCAAAGTTTAGTTAATTTTTTAATATAATATTTTTATGGTATCATCTAGTTTTAATTTAATCTATTTCACTAAAACTTAAGCGATTATTATAGTCACCAAAACGTTATATCCTATAAATGTTGCGTTATGTGCTATTTACTTTTACAAAATGCCCCTTCCCCGATCCCCGAAATATTTTCTGGGTCTACGATCGTTCTGGGCATACGACGATCGTTACATGGTGAGTCTTACATGAAGGTTAATTATTTGTGCAGATTTTTCGTGAAATCTTGTCAAAATTTTGCCAGTACGAAAAAACGTGTATTTCTTTACTTGAGAAGAACTGTCAAATAAAACATGCAACAATACAGTTGCTGTTCGATTGTAACCTGTAACCTAACTAGATGAAACTTTTCAAAAACGTCAAATTTGCACAGAAGCCTAAGTACGAGTAAATATGACGTATTTAGCTTATAGACGATTGCAACCATTGCATGCAATTGTCAGGTGCGTGTAGAACACGATTTTTTGTTGTTTTCAAAGAACTAATTAATTCAATTCCCCCCAAAAGGACAATTGGTATTACTAACAACTTTAAACATATGTTAGTACAGTTAGGAGAAACGTGAGAGTTACAAGTTACAGAGAAGAGAGGGACAGAAGGACTGAGGGATAGATGAATGGAAGGACGAAGATTCGTTTTGATGACTAGGGATTACTGGGTATCAAGGACCTTCGAAACATTTATTCTGTACACATCGAGTCAGAAGATCTATCCACGTTACAAGATTAAGCAACTGTTTCGTTCCCAGAAACCTGCAATAAGAGTTTACTGTTGACAATTAACCATTGTGCTGGTGCGCGATTACAATACTTTTTCTTCTTACGAAGAAAGGGAGAGAAAGTAAAAAGGGCGTAAAATAAAAGCTATTCAAAATTGACTCATGTTCTTTTTGTAAACCTCTATTTTCTATCAAATTTATATATGCTTTCATGTATTTACCATTCATGAAAATTCTTTTTTTTTTAACTTGTTGCTTCCAATAAGGCGGCCGACTGGAGGTACAAGTATAGGAGGCTCAGGGTACGATATCAAATGTATTCTGGGACTGTGTACAGAGCCAGGCGACATAAGAACGTAGTACATACAAATCGCATCACATTACAATTCAACACATTACAACTCTACTACTTACTACTTACGAAAATAGCATCCACGGGAGTTGATAATCGCGTAATAGCATGGATACGGGAATTCCTGATAAATCGGGTTCAACAAGTCCGAGTTGGACATGAACATTCAGAGGAAACCCTAATTACGTCCGGCGTCCCACAGGGAAGTGTCTTAGGACCGCTGTTGTTTCTGGCATTCATCAACGATCTGCCATCTTGTATTAAGTCAGTAATGCGCTTATTTGCGGACGACTGCATAATTTATCGGCGAATAGATTCGGATGAAGATATTCTCACACTTCAAACCGATCTTAATAACATTCATTCCTGGGCTACCATTAATAAAATGAAGATAAATGCTGTAAAAAGTAAATCACTAAGCTTTTCGAAATCAGCAAAGAAGGTTTCTTACCAAATGGGAGGTGTATTCATCCCACAAGTATCGTGTTGTAAGTATCTGGGTGTCATATTACGCCAAGACTTTGGATGGGGGGAACACGTTACTTCTATTGCCCGAAAAGCGTGGAAGTCACTACACTTTGTAATAAGAACACTTAAAAAGGGAAACATGGAGAGTCGAAAAATAGGATAGACATCTTTAGTTAGGCCGATTCTTGAATACGCATCAGCTGGATGGGATCCATACAGATTAGGTCAGATTGAAGAGTTAGAAAAAAATTCAAAAGAAGCAATCAAATTCATAAATAAGGGATCTTCGAAGTAGTTCGAATCCACAAACCGTATAGAGCGCCTCAGGTGGAGAAAAAAAAGCCAGATGTGTGCTGGCTCTTCCAAGGCGCTACAGTAAGTCACGTGCATGGGCAGAAATAACGAAAAGACTAGACTCCCTCCAAGAGTTGGAAACGATCACAAAGCAAAATAAAATAGTAATGTAGAGATCGACGTAGGGAAATATTCATTTGTAAATCGCTACGGTTAAAAACTGGAATGAAATCCTGCACGGTCGTAGAGCCTTTTCCTGGCTCTGTGGTGTTTTTTAGAGACGACCTAATAAGTACTTGTAGGCTGTACTTTTAGCCCACAGCTCAGAATACACAATTGTAGGATTATTATGATAAAGTGTATGTAGTGTCAGTGCAGTGGAAAGCTACTTTAATTGTTATATGCATAAACCAAGAAAGATGTAGTGAAAGTATAGGTGTAGTGTAGTGTAGTAGTGAAGTGAAGTGAAGTGAAAGTGCGACAGTAGGCGGGAGCAAAATCTAAATGCTTAAAGAGCTAACTTTAAAAAATCACATTGTGTTTATATTTAAAAAACAAAATTGGTGTAACTGTTAATTTGTTATGTAACTGTATATATGTGCGATGTTTACTAGTGTAACTAAGCTATATGTTTCTTCGATTAAATGTAATGCATGTATAATAATGTAGGGCAGTCGTGTGTGTGTGTGTTGTGGTGTGTGTTTCGTGTTATTGTGAACGTGAGAGTGACATTCATGTATAGGAATGTTGTGTGAATGTATTATGTATGTATGTATGTATGCCATGTGTATGTATATATGGTGTGCTGTTATTGGTGTATGGGTGTTATATGTGCCATAGATGTATACAGGTTCTGTGGTATGTTTTATATATTGGAGTGATATGCTCGAAAAAGTGTATGTAAATTGTTTTTTATATGTAAATTGTTTTTGTATTATAAATGTTCATATTTGTAAAAACTGTAGGGTTGTGGCTACCACCTGGCAATCAGCCAATTGTAGCCAAATAAATATTATTATTATAACTCTCAGACTGCACAAAACGAATAAGACCCACAACACGTATAACAAACTAGGAAAAGATCCAAAAAGTGACACCAGAAGCACGGTAGCCATCTGGATGGACTATATACCGACTATATACCTTCATTTTTTGGTATGCTACTCGCTACCGAAAGATGAAGCATGCATCATTTTTCTGTACAAATTACATCCATTCTGGTCCGCCATATTTCTTCACCGATGAAAAATGATGAAAAAATGACCATGTAAAACGGGCTTAAGAGTATTGCCGTTTTCCGTTCGATCCTTCCCCCAAGCGCCGCAACGCGTTTGCCGCTGGCTGCCGCTCCGCACGCCCTCCAAGCCGCTTTATGGCGCCCTTTACGGCGGAAATAAAAGAAGGCCGCGCCAAGGCCACCGCGCGCCTCCCCCGTCGATCCTGCCATCCACACCGCGCAGCGCAGCGCCGCGCCGCTCCCCGCTGAAGAGTCGCCGGCCCGTACGCAGCCTCGAGCTTGGAATTAGGCGGCCTTCACACGGAGCCACTCGGTGACGCCACCGACACGCGACAGTGCCCTTCACGCACAGCCACCACCGCCGCGAAAGAGGAAGTATGCCTGTACTCGGAACCACTCGGGCTACTCGCGCCACTGAGAAGGGACAGAGCCCTTCACACGCAGCCACCGCCGATCGCCGCTGACCGTGAGAGGGGAAGGCTGCCTTAACTTGGAGCCACACGGTGGCGTTACTGAGAAGCGACACAGCCACCGCCACTAATCTAACATGTAGCCCCATTGTTGCCGGATGAGGTAGACCGGGAAATAACAGTTATCAATGCAGTGTCTCTGATGAGGTGGTTTTTGGAGTTCCAGTTTCGACATTCACGAAGTTTTGACGTACAGAGCTTAATCAAATCCACCAACTATTTAAAGAAAATTCTAGCGGTCGACTGCATTTCGTGCATTCGACTGCATGTCTTCGACATTTCCCGTAATTTTTCTTATCAATACTGGAAGTATGCCGGGGTAGCATCTTAAGACATCGAAGTGTTCTCGACGGAGCGGTGTCTCGTAGGAGGCAGATACCTGGAGGTGGATACCCCACAAGCCGTCGTGTATATCCACCCTGCCTTTCACATTCCAGTGGAATGGATCACCGCCATCTCACGGCTCCACACACGGGACTAATGACCATAATAGTTGATAGGGCCGGAAACACTAAATTGACTACATACTGCATTGCAGACAGCGATTCTTCAGATTATATTTTTTTCTAATCGGAACTGACGACCAATAACTGAAACTTGTTTACACTGAGCAATTATGAAGTGATGACATTTGGTGTGAATCAAAAGTTTTACTGTTAAATTGAATGGTGGTTGTGCGTTGTTGGAGTTTCGTACATTTATATTATATACGTATAGAAGTAAACATCTTCATTTAAAAGGATACTACAATTTTCAAGTTTCTGAAATCCTTGTATAACTTACTGCTTTCTCCTTCTTAATTACTTTCATCGCTGCGATTTGTTATAAAGTAGAGTTCCCTCGTTCTCGTATAATTATTTATTATACCAGTAAAGCCAATTGTTAATTAAACTGTATTATATGAACTCATTGTAATTATTTATAACTTAATTATTAATTAGATAAAAATAATAATAATTTTTAAATAATTATAAAATTATTTAATAATTAATAAATTGTGGGAATACATTGAACCTTCAATCACATTTGAGGACGAAAATGTTTACGACGTCTGAGAACCTGTAATGTAGATAATTTAGATGGGGCAAGCGGTTATTTGCTTTTAATTACCACTGCACAATCATTTGGTGAAATCATCTGCACTTTTTGGTGGGCAAACTTCAACCAGATCTTGCCAACTAGGCCAGGACCGCTTGCAATACGTCACCGCCGCTCCCACAATGGAACAACATGTAGAAAGAATGCGCTGGCGACCGATTTACTACCTGCATCCATCGCTTGAAAGGGAATGCCTACCTTTGACAGGTGTTTGCACAAGCGATCCATTAAAATATATATTTACTATATGCATTACTTTCCAAGAAAACCAATTTACAACAACATTTAGAATTCTGTTCCCTCGAATTAATCAACGACGCTTGTTTATTTATAACGTGATGCTGGTGTGAGTGACACGTCGGCGTGACATTGAAGCTCTCGTGATGTATGCAAATTTTATATAACCGCTCCATTTGCTCACAACTGCTGCCCCTCGAACGAGGCTTGTTTGATCACATTTTCGGGTTTCATTGTGAACAAAACAGAGGCCTTTCCGAAAACAGTAATTACCTTTATTTAATATTTTTATTTTTTAAAGGTCGTTTTTAATGCTACAGTTTCAAGTTTTGTTACCGTTCGATTTTGATTCAAAATGCAAACATTTGATCCCCAATTTCTGTAACCTGATGATTATGGCTCTGGTGGTTCTAGGCATCAACTAAAGAGCCTCTGACCGCGAAGTCCTAGTATTTAAGACCGGTCAGTGGAAGGATTTTCGACACTAGCTTATCAGCTAGCTCAATTCCTACCTATGCCTGGAGAATTCTTGCGGCCGACTGCTCTGATGGGTAAAACTACCCATCAGAGCAGCCGGTCGCAAGAATTGCCGACCGCAGGCGTTTCTCCGATCAACACCAGCCACTTTAACGTGGGAAAAACCAGCGTTGCTCCAGAAAAATTAAATCTCGTCTCTCAAAAGATCTGTTCCGTACCCCATAAGTTAGATAAATGTTTGTACCACTTCTCTCTATATATCTTGCTTACTTTCTTGCTAGATACAATTTCACAAAATTAACAAAAATCATCATACAGGTACCCAGTGGGTATGTCCTCTTTCAGAAATAAGGGGATAAATAAAATGATAGTGCGCTAATTTACAATTAGTTTTAACTTCGAGTCACTATTGATTTTAATTAAAGATAATACTCACCTGTAAAGGGTAATTCCCCTGATCTGGTAAAACAAGTTTTAAAAAAACACCAGGGGAATGCCGGAACAGTACCCATTTATTAGGATCTCGCAATCGGTAGGTCACGGTTCGATCCTCGGGCCGGACATACTGACCGGGTCTTGACGTGGGTTCCCTCGGTCCGATGGACACAACAATCCCACGAGTACCTCCCATTACCCCACCTTCATCATCACCCTAACACATCATTCAGAATTTCCTGCAAAATGCAGAAGGGCCTTGCCTTTAATGGGATCCTAGTTGGCTAATAATAATAATAATAATAATAATAATAATAATAATAATAATAATCCAGAAGTATACCAATCTCGCCTATTCCAGAAGTATACCAATCTCGCCTATGAAGTCGCAACTCAGTGGAGCTTCAGTAAAGTGACGACTGTGCCTATAATAATATCAGCTACGGGAGTGATCCCGAAAATGACACTTCGGGCACTGGAGTGTCTTCACTTGGATACCAGGAATGTATATAATATGCAAAAGACAGTAATTTTGAATACATGCCATATTGTCAGAAGCCATCTGAACCTTCAGTAAAGCAACCACACACCTTGTCACCATACCTGTGTGTGGTTGACATACCGACCAGTAGATACTGTGAATAATGTAAGATGATAATAATAATAATAATAATAATAATAATAATAATAATAATAATAATAATAATAATAATATACTCCATTCACAAGTACTTTCACTCAAATATGAGCCAAATGAAAAACTAATTGCCAAATGAAACTGAATTAAAATCAATAGGTGAATTTTCGTATTCAATGGTGGTCTAAAAGACGCCAAGAATAGCAGTTTTCGTATTCCCAAAAGTGTCTATAAAATTAAACCGTTTTTTTGTTAAGGTATAACTGAAATATTTTTGTTAAGGTATAACGCTGAAGTGAAAGTTTTGTTTTAATTTTTCACGAGAAACAGTATTATTAACCACATTTTCCCCCTCATCATTATGTATCAGGATACCCGCTTGAAATAAGTACACTTTACACTGCCAATCGTAACACAAAAAGTAACCTCGTGAAATTGAGACTAACAATTAATGATCTCTTCTAACAATTTTGATAGTGGCTGATTTTGAGGTGCTGCTTAACTGTGGCAACTCATTTTCCTCAATAGGTAATCACGACAAAATACAGAATTAGAATAAAATAACAAAACCACTGGGTAAATGTGTATTGTAAAATGTGGCATGAAGCAAAAACTACCTAAAAGCAATCGGTCATTTGTTTGTAGTAAAGAACTGAACGATGAATCTGAATTTTTGTGGCGTAGCTCGTATTTATATATTGATTCTCTTTGAAAAGTGAAATTCACAGGGAGTTTCCCCTAGCTGTGATACAAGTGTAAACCCCTTAGATTGTTCTGGCATACATGTAACGGATTAAAGCAGCGTTTTGTGGTATCATCTATTCTGTATGTGGGTTGGTTTTTGGAACATACAAGCCTTATGAAAATGATTGAATTCAAAGTCGTTGTAAACACGTATTCGCTTTTATGAAACATTGGTACGAATTTCTCCGAATGCTTTTGACAGATTTAAAAACAACGCTTACTCTCTTATTTATACATTATAAAAAGTGTAATATGTTCACGCAATATGGAGACAAACAAAACTTTTGTGTACATTCATTGATAACATGCGTATCTAATGGATATCCGTATTTGTTCTCTTTACATGCCTGTAATATCAGCAAATAATGTTCCCTCTCACAGTAAAATTAAAGCTGCGTATTCAAATTCAATTGAACCTCATTATAACAAATAATACTTGCTTTCAGTAATTTTCTCGTACAATATTTTAGAGAAGAATAATATTAATATACAAAAATATGTTTCAAGATTGTTTTAATCGATATTTTTCTATGATTGGTAAAGAAATGTACATATGTATACTATATTTTAATATTTTATATATTATATATTAGATATTTATATACTATATTATTAACATAATTTTTAATAATCATATATTTAAAAAACACACGGTACCTAATTTCCAACGTCTGTTATGGGGTCCACTTCAGTGTACTAAAGGTCCGAAATCTAGTGGTGGCAATATCTAGTTTCTTAAGAGAAATGAATGCGATGGTACAAGTATAAAAAGAAACATTGCAGTATATGTCGACTTTTTGAGTTCCGTATTTCAAAATGGGGTCATCAAAGTTCGCAATATTAAAGTTTCTCTAACAATTTTTTGTCTACATTTAGTAGGGAACACGGGTTAGTTATGGCTGGGGCGTGTTGTGACATCGTATTTACTGACCGATCCAATAGAGCACAGCTCGTGATAGTGTACATGTACGTTTCAACCTTTTCATCAGTCTGCACTATGAGTTGCAGCAGGAATCATTGCTTGATTTGCTTATTTAGGAACGTTTTGTGTTGTACGCGTAGTTAAAATAAAATTCTATTGATGTGTTGCAGTCAACCTCAGCAACAATAAATTTGAGGTACGTTCATCTACTTAGTCACATTGAAAAAATTACTTTTTAAGCTATAATTTGATTTTTTTGGTTTAAATGAATGACCAAATAACTTGAAATAAAAACGGAAATTCATACTAGTGTGTCTCGGGGATAGTTGTGACAGTTTCTAAGGGGCACGTTGTGACTTTGTCACTACTTGACGCGATAGTGTTTGACAGTAATAATTTTAATTTCTGGAAATATAGTGAGGAAATACAAGAGACGAAGTGATTAAAAAGATAGAAAGCTGTGTTAAAAAAGTGCCGCCTTGGAAGTCGAATATGGAAGATGTAGTTTAAGGCTAGACTGTTGAAATGTTTAACGTGTCACAAGGTAGCCACTGTTTTCAAAAAATACGGCTTCAATGCAAATGTTATATGGAACATAGATGAAACTGAGTTAAGAACACTGCAAAATCTTAGAATAATGATAGCAAAAAATGGTAAAATTATTGGAATGACTTCAGCAGAAAAGTGCCTAACCTAACTGTTTGAGTTAACGCTGCAGTATATTCAATCCCTCCAATGTTTGTATTTCCGAGAAAATTTGTTGAAGAACACTTAAGACAGTATGGAACAGGAAGCTGGTGTAGGACAGCAAATCCTAGTTGATGGATTACTGGAGCCGCTTTTTTATTATATATAAAGCATATTTTGGAGGATGTGAGGTGCTTAAAAAGTGTCCAGTTTGAGTATTGCTGGTAATTACGCCTCCATCTTCATGCAGACGTTTGGAATTTCTAAAACGAAAGTGGGATAGTTCTGCTGACATTTCGATCACACACCAGTCCTTAGGTATGTCTTTATATCGCCCATTCAAAAAATATAGAAGAAAAAACAAGAGATCTAATATGCAAAAACAAGACAAAAGACAAATCTGAGAGTTCAGAAGATGAATAAGGGTGTCTCTGCCTTATTTGATTAGAATCATTTCAAACATAAAAGGGTGGAGAGAATAGGGTGCCGTGAAGAAATGGACTGTTGTAATCTGTACTAAAAATGGCCCTTACAGCTTCAATAATTAAATAAATTAAAACTGTCACAACTAGCGCCGACCTCCTCTACATGTTCAGCTTCGAAAACTCCTTTTCGATTTCTACTCGTAACCCTTGGTGTTGGACGGCCAAACGAGCTCCTTGCTCTCAAAGGCGGCACACGAGTCGCCGCTCCCCAGCGAACGCTACACTCGCCTCTTTGGAGGGGCGTAACCACGCTCCACGACGGCACGCAGAGCGTGAGAAGAGCTGCCAGTGGCGGTGAGGGCGCGGCGCCCTGCGCCCGGCCGCCCACGCCTTTGCGTGCGCCGCGCTGTCACCCCCTCCCCACCCGCGCCCTCCGCGCTCACAGAGATTGCGATCGAGTCGACCACTCAGGGCGTTAGTTCTCTAAGTGTAGTGCATGTCATATCCCTGGAGGTGGTGAGGGTTCTCTCCCTCTGCGATGACCTGCATGTCGGATTGAGATTTTCTGGCATTTCTGAGCATGTTTAAACAGAGACCTTCCATCGATCCACTCAAGTGGTTTCAGCCTTCTCTTTGATGTCTATAAACACACCGTTGACTAGCATAGTAGCTACCGACGGCAAGCATGTGGTCATTTTATTGTGTCATTCAACCGTTCTTTTCTTCGCACGCATCATCTTACAACACCTAACTGTGCTTTTTTTCTCACGTCTGTATTCGTCAATGTTCATTTCGGATTACTTTTCAGAAACATTCAACCTCATTTTTGTTCACCTCCATTATCTTGACCAACTCGAAATTTTATTCACATGTTCCGTTCGTCTATTTGTCAACGTATCAAGAGATATTTAGATTAAATATAATTGGAATAATTGGATACCGAACAACATCTTTTACTTATTTAACTAATTCTCAACGTTGATATTTTCAATATTTTTGTAACTATATAACTTTTACGTCATTAAATGTTACGTTTGATTATTGTCGCACTTGAGGCTGGACTGTTACAGTTCTTGAGACCGAATTTAAAAGTTACTTCTAGATAAAGTACATCAACTTTTTGAAATTATTTTATATTTTGTATAGTTCTCATTGCTTCAATCTACTCCTAAACGTAGGATTTATATAATTTTTTGCTTTTTATTTATTGCAAAATAAGACACAATTTGCAAACATTTTTCATCTGACAAATTTTTGCATACACACATTACACAAATAATTTACTAGTATAGACGTTTTAAATGGTTCACAAATTAGTTGATGCTAGTAAAAAGAATCTTATATTGTAACAGTAGTGCCCAGTAGTATATCTATTCATGCTCTATACGTAATGTCACTGGGTGAGAGGCAATGGTTGAATGAAGCCGCGATTTTTCTAATGATAAATTCCGTACCAAGACTGAGCTGACCAACCAAAGTGACCAACCAATTGCTAACAGCTGCTTAAATTGTTCCCTCATACTAATAAAGATTATCGTGGAAAAACTAAACATATGTAAGTATTTCAAAACCAAACATCGTTTACAGATTTGATTATCTGATAGTGTAAGTTATGTTAATAAAAAAAGAGTAGTGAGAAATGTATCCTTATATGCAAATTTTTAAAACATGACTTCGTAGATTAGCCAAACAAAATTGCAGAAGTTTCTTCGACTTAACTTTGCGACGTTCTTTGGAATCAACTGACACTGATTGTGTGTGGCGTTCTATTTGCTTTAGATCAGTGACCCACAACCTTTATCTCTCATCGATCCCTTTGAAAAGAAAGAATCCTTTGTCACCTTCCTTGACGTTTTCTATAAAATATAGCATACAAAATAATTATATCACAAATAATTGCACACTTAACTTGACAAAAAAATAGACTAACAATGTGAACAATAGTTTAGTTGGTTTATTAGGTTTATGTTTGTTTGTACTAATATATTTTTTTCAGTTTTCAGAAATGTATACAAGGATTATTAAATGTTTAAAACTTTATATAAGAAAAGAACTAACAATTTTTTGTACTCAAAAGTATCATGATTGTACGGATCAATTGTCGGTGAATATTCTACTATCTCTCTTTGATCATCATTGACCCCCTTTAATATTACATCGACCCGCAGAGGATCGCTACCGACCCCGGAAACACTCCTTGAGAGCAACGTTGATCCAAATCCGACCCCGACCACTTGCGCACCCGTCATCCCCCGGCCGCCTCTTTTCTTTCCCTCGGCCTCTGCGAACGGCGGTCGCGTGACGGCCACTGGCGAGGGCGGGGACGAGGGCGGAGGCGGGGGCTCGGAGAAACGGGGAGGGGCGGTAGAGAAGGGGAAAAGAGGGGCGGGAGTGGGCAGGAAACGGAGAGAGGAAAGGAGTAGCGGGGAGGGGACAGGAACGGAGGGGCTGGTCGGGAAGAGGCGGGGAAGGGTGGGGAGAGGTGGTGGAGGGGTGGAGAGGAGCGGGAGGGAAGGTAGGGCGGAAGGGGCGGGGCGGGGAGGATGGGACAGATTGGGGGGATAGGAGGGGGGACAGAAAGGAAGGGACGGGGTGGGGAAGGGGAAGGGTGGGGGGAAGGAAAAGGAGTGGCGGGGAAGGGACAAGCAACGGAGGGGCGGGGGGGGGGTCCCCCCGGCGAAAGGCGGGAAGGCGCGGAGAGAGGTGGCGTGGGGCGGGATGGCGGATGGGGAGGGGTGGGTGGGGGACCGGGAGGCGGAAGGGACACGGGGCGTTGAGGAGATGGGAGGGTTGGGGAGGGGCGCAGAGGGGAGGTCGGAGCTTGGTTTATTTACCGGCGGTTAATCGGCTGTGTGCGGAGCGAAAGACAAACGGTTCCCGAAATCGTCCGCCCACTGCCCGCCGCGCCGCCCGCCGGCTCCAGCGATCCGCGACCCTCGCTGTGGCGATTTCGAAGCAGCTTTCACACGAGGCCCATCGACCCGCCCGCGCAGGCCACGGTTCAGGCGTCTCTCTGTTCGTCCCCGCAAGCGCCATCGAGGCACGATTTCACACGGGCTTTCGATCCGCGAGCAACGCTCGTCCTCATTCTATTAGTGTCATTCAATCGTTCGTTTCTTGGTGCTCGCATTCTCAATGCAATCATCTCCTGATACTTTTTTTCTTTTCTGGTGGCAAATCACCATTTGAGCGATCTTTAAACAGAGACCTTTCATCGACCCAATCAAGTGGTTTAGAGACCTTTTCCTTGATGTCTACGAATACACCGTCGACTAGCATAGTAGCTACGGACACCGACGATGAGCATATGATCATTTTATTGTGTCATTCAACTGTTCTTTTCTTGGCACTCATTACCTTACACCATGTAACTCTTTGTTTTTCAAATCTATATTCGTCAATTTCCTTTTTAGAGCAGTTTTCAGCAAAGATTCAACCGCCTCTTGGTTCACCTTCACGACCTTGACCAACTTGAAATAATTTTATATATATATATATATATATATATATATATATATATAGAGAGAGAGAGAGAGAGAGAGAGAGAGACAGAGATAGATATATAGGTACATAGATATATAGATATAGATATAGATATATATGTTCCGTTCGGCTATTTGTCTACATTCTCGAAGTAACTCATAATAGTGCCATAATAGTGCCGAAGTAACTCATAATTTTAAGTAGAATAACGTGCATTATCATACTGTGAAACGTCTAACAATTTTGAAGATGATGATCTCTACATTGTGATTTTTCCAACATTCCTCTACAATCCATACCATCCTCAAAACATTTTAAACTTATTGGTGATTTTTTAACAACTTTTAATAAATATTTAATCATTGAACCATTTGCTCAAGGAATGTAGTCGGTTATCTCACTCTTTTTAAATGGTCATCCAAACACGATTGTCTCCATTTTCACTGACAGAAACATATATTATTTTCCAATATCAAGATTTTAATTTTTAAAACCGTTTATACTGCACAAAAATTACATGAATAAAAAATCGCATTTGTATGATAGTTAAAGTGTTAAAATATGAGAAATTTTCAAAAATAAGTTTTTGGATCATGTGAATGCATTTTGAATGAAGTCTGATACACAAATAACGCATCATCATGGCTCAAAATACATGAAGCAATATTTGCTGAAATTATAAAGTTACTATTTTACGTAAGTGGGTAAATAATGTACAAACTGAAATAAATAAGTTTCATTCTCTCATTTATGGTACATAATCACAATTACAGCTATACACTTAAATAAATGGCTCTCTCTTGTGCTGCAAAGAGAAAAAACATTACAATTCGTCTCAAAATACATTATACATCATGCCCGGCAGTAATAATTCAAATCAAGTTTCTAATTTTTTTCCTTATCAATTTTTAGATCAAAAGATAAATGAATATAGGATAATAAAGCGATTCAAATGTCTCCCACATCGATTTGAAGCTGACAGAATGAGAATAATCAAGACAGGTTAAGAGAAATCAATCTGGAATTCCAAATTTGTAACCTCACTCCTGCAGTAGTTATTGTTTTACTAATCTCTATTTACCCTGTACAAGTACGTTTGTGTCAGACAATAACTAAGTTTATATCGTCACGAATCTTAATCAAAAATTCAAAATAAAATATGTCCGAGATAATGTACTTTTCTCAAAGTTATTATTATATATTTCACAGAATATAAATTTCATGCTTTAATGTTGTCTACAGGAAATTTCTCCAGTAAAAAATAACTCGTGTTGTAACACCACACTAGGAATCTAAGTGAATTAATGATATTTTTGTTCATCGATATTCTAGAATTAAACTTTCCAATTTTGGAGAGTGTGAAAGAAAAGCATAACAAATTCCCACTGAGAGCGAAGTGAATTAGAAATGTATATTTGTTCTTATCCTTGAACGTCATATATAGTTTAAGAGATTTAATGTTCTTTACTAAAGTTTCCTCTCTTTCTTCAACAGAGTTACAGAAGAAATAGGAGTTGACCAGTTGGACCCATCGAAACATTCTGAACTTTGCAAATCATGGTTTTAAAAGTGAAATTACTTTCGGACGATCTGGCTCCAAACTGTGTGTGTTATATAATATCAGCCCGATTTTGCAAGGTGGAGTTGAAAACCTTTACTCTTCTACTTACATAAGAGAACCCATTGGAGATATTTGTACTTGTATATTGTCAGATGTCACAAACACGTAACTCTAGACTTGCTGTTTCTTATCCAGATCACACCCTCTTTGATGACAATGATGCCACGCAAAATTGGACAGGGAAACTTCTTCGAATTTTAGTAACCATAAATAATTATTGCAAGTGTACATACTTATCAGGTGAAAATGTAGTACTTTTCCTCTTAAATATGTTTGGTGATATTCTCGTGATTATATATGACGACTTAGAGCAGTATCTCATTTTCGTGCCGACAGTGACTTGTAAGCAGGGCCATTGCACTCCACAATCTAATGAGGAGATCAAAAAAGTGGCGATTTGTGTATTACGGCATAATAAACAAAACTCGCTCCTCAAGCAGGTTTAGGCGATCTGAAGAGGTATTGCGGATTCTATTTGCCTGCACATTTGTTCGTTCAAAATTTAACATTTTTCTTCTCAATGCAGATCTGCGAAGTAGTCCCTACAAAACATTACATTATTTTTGGGGTTTCGTACAACCGGTACACAATTTTCATCGTTCTTTAGTACATTGTTGGAGGCGCATCAAGAAAATAAGTTTCCCTAGGTCATAAAAAAAACACAATTTCGTAGAAAACGTCATTGTAGAAGATAAAGCGAATGTTACAATATTTTTCCATATAAGCATCACCAGAAATAAGTACTATTGTGGGATCAACATTTGTTTGTGTCCTAGAAGTCTGCAGTCTGGGATAGGTACCAATATTTGACAGTCATCTGCAACTCTGATTCTCGAAATGCTGACTCCGTGATACACGTAGTGTTAACCGGGAAGGAATATAATGAGATGTAAGGAAAGAGGAACTAGCTAGAAACCTGTTGTGAACATACATCACATTTCATACTTTGTGCTAACATCATTAAATTTATAAATAGCAAAGAAATATTTCGGTAAGTAGAAATGAATATTATTATATTAAATCTTACAAAAAAAACATTACCATAATTGGAATGTTTCTGCAAGGGTAAAATTGAAGAAAAACATGCTGGAGGGAGTAGAATGTCTTTAACTACAAAACGTTTACTATCTTACGAAACTAAATAGATTCCATTGTAAAAGCACGCTTTCCTGACCCTTGTCTTTCTACATTATTTCCCGCCTCTAGAACACGATCCAGCGGCAATGGAATACGCCGAACTGTGCCCGATCGAATCAGCTGTACGCGCATTCCGAGAATCACACCTGGGCCAACGCAGCCAGTCGCACCGGTCGCACCGGTCCACGCAGCGCGGGCGCTCGGACACTGACAATTAGGGCTCGTCGCAGGATCAGCCCACAAAGCGCCCATTCCCACCGAAACTCTACACGCGAAGTCGTCCGGTGGCAATTGGCGTGGAATGCATTGGCTCCTGTGAGAACACCTCGGCCACCCGTCTAAAGGACCGACATAGCGGCAGTCGCCGCGCCGCGCAGCAACACAACGGGCGGTTTCAATGGCGCCCGATAGTCTCCCAGCGCGCTGCCCGCATTAAATCGACCTGGGGCGTTATGAATGGCAACGCATGCTAATTGGGCGACGCGGCTGAGCTGTATCAGCGTGGAGCCACCAGACACGGCCTTCTTTGTTAAATCTGCAGGTTCTTATGCAATTAAAAATTCGTAGGTCACGCATGGTTCCGACATGAACGGGCGTGGCTGAGTAAGAATTTAGTGTTTTTACGTGTATCAACTACTTTGATCATTAGTCACGATGAATAGAGTGCAAGTTGTTGATTTATTAATTAGTGATTCCGGGCGCGACAATAATTAAGGTCAATAGTTCCGTGAGAGTAGTGGATCTGTATTTCTCGGGAGATGGTGATTACCCCCCCCCCACTGGATGGTGAGATCCAGCACCGACATACTAGTCGGTTTGCTGGGTTTTCTCCAACCAGATGCCTCCCACCAGCGAGGCCCTGCCCCAGCCGGGACAGGCTCTAAACTCCCGACCGATATCCCGGCATGTGTGGTACACATGTTAGTGTAAGGGGTGAAGATAGGGTAAGGTGGGGTTAGAAAGATCACGCACGGTCCGTGGTCCGTTTGTTAGAATACTAGTCTGATATTCGCCTGGTGTTATTCGGAGAAACCATGGAAAACTCGATCAGATCAGCCATCCCCTACAATTTTCCTTCAGACAGCGTCTGAATTCGAACGTCAATTTATGCCCTGAGCTACCTAAGCCGATTGGAGCCACATGGAGATAGAATTGTTCCGCCCTCGCTGGGACGTGGGATCCGGCGCGGAAAACTACCGGAAGCAATCTACAGAGAACTATACGTTTCTTTGGATGTTAAACAACATACTTTTGCAGATATAAAATGAATAACTTTCCTTTACGTCTCTGTCTTTTCAGAAAATGTTTTTCAATCGAACTTTTTATTCGCTTCTGTGTCGACAAAGAGGGTAAGAACAAATATTAGAAGATCCACTTTCACAGAAATTAGCTTGGTGTATGGTACATCAGAAAGTTAGCACATTATGAAACTTTATTTAGCATTCACCCGTGCTCGTTCTTATAAAGAAAACAAATAGAAAAAATTACAGACCCCAGCATCTATTCCAAGAGACATGAAAAATTCAAAGAAAATTTCTAATAAATGGAGTGATAAACTAATATTTTGTGCGTTCTGTTTTCCGAAAGTTTTGACAGCCTCTTATGAAACCAAATAAAAAGTACTACTTTACGGCCCAGATCGAATCAAATGTTTAGTATCAAAGTTTCGAGAAGTAATTAATGCTTTATGAAGTTTCAAGGAAAGCTTTCACAGTCATTTCAAACAGTTTTACGGTCTGAGACAAGAAGAAAGTCACAAGAAACTCAGCTGTCTGCCGAAAAACGGAGAAATTTTCCCCCACATAAAAAGCGAACAAAGACGAGGTTTCGCAAAAGACGAAATAGATGTTGTATTGGGAAAAAAATGAATAACTTAAATCATGCAATATCTTGAATACTTTATTCACAAGCGTCAAACAAATCATCTTCAAAACTCAGACTTATTCGCTGATGTTAAGTCGAACAAAATTAAAGAGTTAAAAAATACCTTCTGTGACAAACAGTTTAAGCTACTACGATCAGACTATTACATATGTGGTAACTGCATTTAAAAAGAAGCTACAAGAATCGAACGTTCGAAAATCTTTCAGAATTCTTATGAAATATTTAATTTTACTGATACATTATTACCCTGTTTACACAATAATGTGGATTACTTGATTAGTTACGTTGGTTTGCAGTTATTTATGAAGTGAAATCGTCTAAATCACAATTCTTAATTATTTCAAATAATTATAAAAATAATCATACATAATTTTCCCCAAAGTTCTGCGTTCTCTTGAAAAATACATGAAACTTCACACTGCTCGCTTGAGCACAAATAATGAAAAAAATAGATGGAGTATCAACATGAACATTACTTACATAAAATTGCTTAGCGCTCATTTACATCTGCCAGTATAACTTAGTTTGTATGAGCCCTTTCAGTACGTTATCATTCCACAAAGTGTGTTTTTCAACATTTTCCATACATTAGCCAGCACACATCGGTTAGACGATCAGCATACGGCAAGACCCGCCACAAATTAACATTCACTCACACACACACACACACACACACACACACACACATACATATATACACACACGCGCGCGTGCGCGCGAATATGTGCACCCACGCACGGGATAGCATTGGAACCTTCAGCCTAGTTGCCGAGTCGGCCCTTGTTCTGACCAGTCCGGACCTTCCTGACAGACACGCCCATAGTACATCGAAGGGACTTCTCAAGGAAGACTGTATTATATTATTAATAATACCTTCTGGGCTGGATAGCCGTGGCCTATTGAACGTTATCCAGCACGGAAGGTATTAATAATATATCCAGTCGTGAAAGCGTACATTGTTTTATTAAAACTGTATTCTCTTCTAAGCTACCGCTTCTAATAATGTGTTGTTTGTTGCTGTTTAATTCCCTGGCGTGTCGATTGATTAATCCCCAATACGGGTTGTCGTGTTAGTTGTTTTTTTTGTATTTGGTATCACAACAGGTCTCAACGCTTCTTACTTTTTAATAGCATTGTTTTTAATAACCTAGAACCAAAACAAATACAGTTTCTTTCATTATTTCCGTTACTTGCGTTGTATTACTTCTGTTGAATTAGGATGTTTGTAGCTGAAATTGTCGATAGATGTTATTTTGCCGGGCATTGAGACTAGATTATTTGATATGCGGCAAGCGTGACATCTAGATCATTTCCCATCCTTTAAAAACCCATTGTTCGTACCCGGGTTTGAATCCGTAAACCGTATTCTAAAAGACAGTGTGTTAACTTGCACACCTCCTTCTGGGGTCTGCTAAAAAGACAATGTTACGCGTCACACCTCCCTTCCCTCTGCCGTGAGTGCCAAGCCCTTCACAGGCACGTTCTCTCGGCTAGCTCCGCCTTCGCGGGGCTCGTTCGCAGCCTCAGAAGAGCAAGGAGTTGTGCGGAGCCCGGAAGCGCTCCCGACTTTATTACCAGACATTGGCGCGCGCGTTTAAGACGTTGTTATGTTGGCCATCGGACGTGAGACAATCTCTGGCTTGCCGCAGCTAATGACGTCACGAGCGTGGCTCGACGATCCCGCAACGATGGCACAGCCGAAACTGTGGAGGTACGCGAGCCGTTCACTTCCACTGGCGGGTTTGCCTGCAAACGACCTCTGGAATTACACTTTTGTGAAGATTTTGGTTGACATTATGAACTGAAGCGAACGACGTTATTTTGATGTGTTTGTTTCAGAACACAGGTGTTGTTTTTCTTTATTTAGTAGTAAAAGTGGAAAATGTATTCTTTCGCTAAAGTGGGTTTTCGCTAAAGTAGTTGTTCGCTTTGACAAAAAATTTAAAGTTAAAAGTAAAACAAGTTGGTAAAACTTTTTTCAATGGATCTTGAAAGAACGTTATTTTTATAAATATTATAGTATGTTCTACAGACGTGTTTTGTGACGTCAACTGATTTGTTATTTTCCTCCCCAATAATTTCACAGAATGTTAACTTCCATTTTGATAATTAAATACAGATCACAACTGCAACCATAGAAAGAAACTATGACTCAATTGTAATGCAATGTAAATCTTGTCTATCCACGAGACGAGCAATTTTGTGCAAACAACGCACTATACATCAGAAAATGGCTTTAATGATATTATGGCTTTAACCTTAGCGATCGATTAATTCAATTCTTAGATTTCAGCTAAGTTCTTCTATTTCAGCTAAGTACTTCAGCTTCATCTATTGTAAGCAGCGCATATTCCTGTTGGACACGTGACCCACTGACCTGAAATCTGAGTATCCCGCAAGATTCTTCAGTGCCTTACCCTCTCTTGAAAAGGAGGGCCTGGTTAACTTGAACAAAGTTAGATAAAACCCCAAAACAAGCCGTTGTTCAAAATCATTTTCAACACGTCTTCTAGCTCTTCTTGGGCATTAAGGTTTTTGAAAGAAATCCTTCGTTAGGTTTTTGTCGTTTTGCCTCGTCAGGTTGCCGTCAGTCAGGGAATTTTACCCCTTCGGGCAGGAGCTCAGCGTCGTTAGTGATCGGGCTCCCCAGACGGTCAACCGTTTAGGAATCTGTAGTATCTCGAAATGTTTCTCATCCGTGACTTCTCGCAGCGTAATCAAGCAACTCGGCTAGCGACGCTGCCAGCCTTAATAAGCAAAAGCAAGACTTTAGGTATGGAACTCTTCTTATAAAACATCCTTGAGTCGGTGTACCTCGAATATCACACACCACTGTCCGTACACAGCTATTTAAAAATGTACAGCAATAAAATATTTCGTACGACTTGTCACGAGAACACTGGCCGAGGCGGTAAAAACAGTTATCAGAATGATTAAACCGTTTGTTAAAAAATATAACCCTTAACACTGAAATGTAAGTCTCCAACGTTTTGGCTCAACCTCCAAGGACGAATGACCTCAGAGAGTGACTGAAAGATTGGCAGCTTTACGCACAAAACATTGTATCCTGGGCAGCCCAGATTTCATGATCCACAACTATAGAAGTTTTTGTAAATATTTACGAGTAAATCTTTCCTTTCAATTGAGGGAAATGTTTCTTTCAATGCACTGAGGCGCGACCTACTGGAAAAAGGAAAATAAGATTACTTTTCCAAAGCTGGAGAGAGAGAAAGAGAGAGAGAGAGAGAGAGAGAGAGAGAGAGAGAGGGAGGGAGGGAGGGAGGGAGAAAAGAGTTTTCGCAACGAGCGCAAAACCTGAGAAAAAGACTTCCCGTTCACGCGTCGCAAAGAAACAAAGATTACTTACCAGAGCTGAATATTTAAAACGCGAAACAAATGCTTGAAATGCAAAACAAACGGAACCGCTTTAAACCTAAAACGAATAGCGTCTGCGTAATCTCTTTCCTCGAATGTCACCGGCAGGATCGAGTTATAAACGCGCAGCTTAACTTCGCATCGCATGTTTCGGGGCGCGGAGCAACGAATGCAAGGGAATCCGCGCGGAAGCGCTTCTGTTTCGGGAGGCAGCCTAGCTTGTGGAGTTCGGCGCGTGCCTGCTCACGCGCATGCGCGGCCGGATTAGACCACGTGACCGCTCGCCGCCCCCAGCGCCGCCCCAGGCGGGGGCGCACCAGTGCCCGCTTGCGGAAGTTGTATATATTCCAAATTATATCGAAGAAACAAAATCATTCGCGGTCCAGGAGCTTCAACTTTTGGAGAAAAAACAAAGAGGTTCTAGGTCTGGACAACGAACATTTTTGCTTGGTAATAAAAGTTGAAGGATTCCTACGCATCACAGAAGTAACAAACAACCCAATTTTAAGCAAGACAAGTTTACTACCGTTAAATCACTCGCCCCCTCCAAAAAAATGTGACATCGAACCTTTTTCTTTGCACTGATTCAAATGGGAGGCGATGATATAAATCACTGAATTACATACTTTTTATTGATTAGTGATTACGGACGCGTCAACTGCTTAGGTCATTAGTCCTGTAAATGTAGTCCCGTAGCCTGTTTTTTTTTCCTCGAGAGGTGGCGGTGATCCTTCCCTCCACTGGATGGTGAGATTCAGCGACAACCTACAGGCGACTAGCGGGGATTCCCCAACTAGGTATATCTCATCAGCGGGGCACCGCCCTAGTCGAGTCAAGCTCTAAGCTCCCGACCGGTCTTCCGACATTTGTGGTAGTGTAGTGAGTGTATGCATGAGTGTGGTAAAGGTGGGAGGATATGAGAAGGTGAGGGAAAATATTGCTTGCGGTCCGTAGCCCGTCTGAAAACTACTCCGGCATTCCCCCGGTACTGATCGGAGGAACCACGAAAATCTTCCGATAACTGCAGCCAGCCACTATAATTCTTCCGCCGACAGCGACAGGCTTCCACCTAGCTGACAAGCTAGTGTCAAAAAGCCTCCCAACGTCGGGAGTCGAACCATAGCCAGGGCCTCCCGGTCATAGGCACTGCAGTGACATTCAAAGAGATGTATATCTTCATAACCTTTTCTTTTTTCACAAAAATGTCTTGAGCTGTAACGACTTCACAACGTGTTAAGATTTGAGTTGATCGACTGCATGCTCTACTAATGCTATTATATTTGTCTGCTTTACGTCACAGTTTTTACGGTTTTTGATGATAAATAACGATTCCGATGTTTAATTTCTATACCTGCAGTGAATGAATACAGGATTTTCTTCATCCGACGATTTTGAATATATTGTACGACAGATGAAGTAATGGTGGAATGAGAGGGGAAACGGAAGAATCTCCAGAAAACCTGGCGCGGCCTCACATTGCTGTTTTAAATGCAACTCCTGTCTAGAGGAAAATTCTAGCAGTCGGCTGCTCTGATCCTAGTTTTCCATAGTTTCTCCGATTGACAACGGGCGAATGCTATTTCAGTACACTAACAATCGGTCTCCTTACAGCGCTTAATCTTTTCTACATTCTTGTCGCCTTTTCTCTTCTATACCCTTATACTTATAAACACCGCTACCATACGAGTGGTTCATACATGTTGGGAGCTTAAGGCTTGTTCCAGCGAGAGTTATGTTCCATTTGAAACCGTAACAGGATAACGGTAAATTCCATGTGCCGACTTGTACGTCGCCGACAGATCTCACAGTCCAGCAGGGAAGGACCACCTCCACCAACCGTAATACAGGGTGGGCAAAAGTCATTACCCAATAATGGGAGTTATTTATCCTCATTATTTTGTTACATTGTTTTAAAATTGTTTACCCTCTGCATCGACACATCTCTGAAGCCTGTGAGTAGACTTTTTAGGACTCTCTATAATAACTCTTAATGATTTAAAATTTGTCTCCTACTTAATTATGGCTAACCCAACCTATGGCAGTCCATCATTGGTCCATTTGCTTCGAAAGTTTTCGTAAATTGAATACCGCTTTTCGTGTCAGAGGAACAGTATATAGTGATCATTCCACTCATCAGTTATTAACGAATAACCACCGTTGCACCATCTTCGAATACAAAAAGTTTTTTCTTCTTTCGACAAAATGACAGATAGGGAACGTAGCAAATCTGTAACGAATAATCTTGCTGCGGATGATTGTTTAGCAATGCACTCAAGTGTGTCTGTAACTAATTATCATAATGTATAATTGTCACTGGCGGAGATTTAACATTCATGCGTGATTAAAACCGTAATAGAGTATAAGTAAAAATGGAAATTGATTTTTGGCCCACTTATTAGTGTACACACTACATTTACGGGACTAATGACCAGAACAGTGGGCGCGCCCGGGACCAGTAAACCCTGCTGTGCTAAACCCTTTCCGGCACCTCTCGCCAGCGAAGGGCCGACCGCGGCGCGGCCCACGGGGAGCGCCTTATTGTAGGCTTAATGCGTTATCGATTCCCACCCCGCGCGCCCCCGGGGACGCCCCGGCGGCTCCCGAGTACGCGCGCGCGTGGTGCGTCGGCGTCGATCTGCGTCAGCGGCTCTTTGAGCGCGCGTCGCGGCTTCTTCGCGCTTCGCGTGCGAGCTGGGGATCGATCACGCGGGCCGCAGAGAAGCGCCATAACCGCTTTCACGCTTAACGTGACGCAAAATTTACGAAAGCAGTTAAATCGCAATCAGTGATTTTTACTTTCTCGCAAGGAAATAGAGAGAAGTTCACGTAATGCTGCGCGGAAAAACAGCAAATTATCGGCAGACAAACTCTTTATTACAGGGCCGTAGTAACTGTGAATAAATCCAGTAGCTACATTTAGGAAAAAATCTTCTAATACGTGATGTAGCCAGAATCCATGTTTTACGGATTCTGGGTACCGAAAAATCAATTGACGGCAAAACGATAGAGACTCTTCTCTAACAAATATGTTCCTTAAAGATAGTTTTTGAAATAAGATCATGTACATTTTTTTGAAAATTTGAGTACTTTTTGCGTAATTTTGGGTAAAAATACGACCGAGTAAATACGTACTGTTTTAGCACTAGTTTAAGCTAAAAATTGTTCCAAGAGAATATCATTTTATAATTGGAAAAAAATGTTAAACATTGTGATATTTTCTATAATAATGTGTGTAGAATTGTTTTATAAATATTATTTACGAGAATAAAAAATAACTGTGTGCACTTTTCACTATGCCAGTTCTCGAAACGCCACGCAGCGTTATGACTCTTACCGCCCCGTCCCGCCCCGCCCCGCGCCACCCCCTCCTGCCCCCACTCCTCCGCCCTGGTCCGCTCCCCGCCCCCTCCGCCCCGCCCGCCCCGGCCCGCCCGCCCTCCAGCCCGCCCCAGCCAGCCACCCCGCCCGCCCCGCCACCACGCCACCCCCCGCCGCCCACCCCCGCCCAAGCCCCTGCCCGCCCCGCCCATCGACGCCCACCGCCACGCACGCCGCACTGCCACGCCACGCCTCTCCACGCCTCACCACGCCTCACCACGCCTCACCACGCCTCACCACGCCTCACCAAGCCCCGCCACGCCACGCCCCGCCCCGCCAAGCCTCCCATGCCCTTCATTCGTTCACCGCCCCGCTCTGCCACACCACGCAACCCCACGCCACGCCATCGCCGCCATGGCATATACCACGCTTCGCCACGTGACGCCACGCCGTGCCCCGCCAGCTCACCCGCCCACCGTTTGCTGCGCGCCGTTCGCTTCGGGATAAACATCTCGGAAGCCTCTGAATTATTAATGCGCATTTCCCGGAGGCACGCGCCGACGGCAGCGGCGGCGATGACGGAGGCGGCGGCGGCGGCGGCGGCGGCAGCGACGGTGGCGGTGGCGGTGACGACACGCAGTGGCCGTTGGCCAACGAGCACCTGCAATAGGCGACCTGGGAGACGAAGGCGTCGTAAAGAGCCCTGCAAATGGAGGTGCTAAAGGGGTGATTGGTGATGACGTAATCAGGACGTATCATTGTGAAACTAAATAGCAGCAAAAGCTTATGATCTTATAATTTCATATTGAATGAAGCTCTTAAGCAAGAAGAATTTGCCTCGAGAATCACGTTTTACTCTTCTGTAATAATCTGATTGCA
>BOPP01000156.1:1821995-1857382 GCA_017312745.1 Gryllus bimaculatus
GGCCGATTGGAACTCGTTCGCCGCGTGTGTTTGCGCCGAGCGTTTGCGGGAAGGCGCGCGGCCCGGCCCGGCCCCGCTCGGCCCAGCCCGCCCGCGCTCATCATCAAATACACCAACGGCGGAGGCGGCGGCCGGGTCGATCCAGGCTGCGAGTGCGTTCCGGCGAAGCCCTCGCCGTAAACACGCGGCAGGTGGGAGCGCGGGCCCCGCCTCACTGGCTCCTGTTGTACCAGTCTGGAGGAGACGTCTAACAGCCGCCTCCGCTCATCACTGGAGACATCGCCTTCACGGATTGATGTCTCTGCAGCGCCTCCTACGTTCGAGCCCCGACGGTGGCAGGATTTTAAGACTATTCAGCTAGCTGCCTGGAGGAGAATTCTAACGGTCGGCTGCTCTGATCGAGTTTTCCGTGGTGTCTCTGATTAACACTGGGAGCATGCCGGAGCAGAACCCTAACGAACGGACCACAGATCGCGCGCGATATTTCCTTCCCTACCTTGTCCGATCCCCCCCTTACACGCACATACATCCTGGCACTATGTCACCGCACCGCCCGTGTTATGACATCAGTCCGGAACTTAGGCGGTGCGTCACAGAGGTATCTGAAGGACAAAACCCGCATAACGACGAATAGGTCGGCGCCGAATATCACGTTCCACCAAGAAGGGAATTGCGCCACTGCCCGCAATATAATTTATATCTCACTTACGGAGTTATTCAACAATGTAGTTGACTCTCCAAGTGTGCTATCCTGAAGACGCAGCATCCAAAGCAGTTTCAGCCCTTGTTCTGAGATATTCTTCTAGCATTCGAGCTAATGTTGCCAACGTGCTCTACCATACTGGGATGTTCAAGAAGAATTTATTATGAAGAAGACAGTGTGTAGACCGAATCGTATATACGAATAAAATATTTCCAAACAGCGGCGTCTTCCGAGCAGGCAATTTACATGATTTTTTTAATAACTTAATATAATTTACCAGTTACTGTCACCACTCACAGCTCACTCACCAATATGACTTATTTTGTGCGGCATCTTCGATGTGGTTGATAAGATCTGGACTAGTTGGCATCATTGGTCCTATTGTAATTTGTTTACGCAACAACAACAATTTGGTTACGTTTATGACTAGTTATAATTTTGATTGTCAATGGAAACTAGGCTACCTTATGGTGCATTTTTGTGAATATTTGATCGTTAAAAGACATGAAATCAAAAAATGCCCACCCCTGCTAGTGATTTAGGTTGGCCCTCTACTTCCACTGAGTGTCAGTGTGAAAATGAACATTTTTTAATGATTTTTTCACATTTATTTTGCAGAAAAGCCTCACATTGACAAGAACAGCAGTCTTGGTAGATTCAAAATTAAGCATTCTAGTATTTTACCTCTATTTAATAAAAATGCCTACTTTTTACCCATTGAGAAGTAAGCTTGCTTCATTATTTTACAGTTCTCGCTAAAGATGAACTTGCGACTGACGCAGGAGGGAAAGTCGAATATTTAAGCTAGAAAGAATGATAAACATCTTTAAAAGATAAATGGACTCAAAACTAAATATCAGCGGCTGATAAAAAATACGGAAAAGAAAATTTCATGTTCATCAAGTACTTACTTTCTTACATCTTATTTTTGGCACAGCAGTCTTCGAATTTCCGCACTTAAATTCCCACGTTTTCTGCTCTGGCAACAGAACATTTCATTTTCAAAGGTTACCAATTACGTTTTAAAACAAATAAAAATCTCAGTACTATTATCGATGCATGTAGCACTCAGAGAACTGGGATGCGGGTTTGTAATATTCTATTTTGATCCTGCTATCCCCTTAACCAGAAACCTTACCACTTGACGCTCCGAATGTGTCCCGCCTAACTAGTTCCAGTAGCTCAGTATCTCCAATGGGATCTCTCTCTGCTCACCTGACTAGCTCCATTCGCTGCATTTCCCTCCCATTTCCTCTTCCCTTCCCCACCCCTCGCCACCACAGCAGTTGCCAGCTCGCCTTCCTCCCCTTCCCTTCCCCTTTTCTCCCCTCCCCGCAGCCACCAGCTCGCCTTCCCCCTCTTGCCCACCCCTCAATTCCCCGCCATTCCCTTCCCTCCCCTCGCTGCTCGCCTTCCCCCTTACCCTTCACTCCACCACCCCTCCGTTCCCCCTTCCTGCCTCCGCAGTTGCCTGCATGCCTTCCCCCGCATGCCCTGCTCTCCACCCCCGAGGATCAACAGGCCTGCACGGCGCGGAGTCACCCGACGAGCTCACAATGTACGTCCCACGGGAGCCGGTGAGACGTTTGTTTTGTGAGGGTTGGCTGGCCTGAGGGGCATCCCCGGCGAGCGTACAGCCGCGGCCGAACGGGTCTACACGGCGCGGTCGGCAACTTCGGCGTGACGGGAAAGTGCGGGGAGTAAGCGGGGTGGAGCACGGGAAGAGCGGGGCGGGCGCGTGGCAGGGAAGGCGTAAGCTGGGTAAGCGAGGATGCGCCTACAGAAATATTTATGAAATTCGTGAATAATACACAAAATCCGAGAATGGTTTCTCCGGGAAAAATTGTCTCGCCTGCAGCGATGCTTCCGACTCACTGACGTACAACGTGGAGATTTAATTACAAGTTGCAGGCTCTCACTGTTACGTATGCTTTTCTGAGTATCATGCTGGGAGGAAACATTTTTAATTGCTGTTCTAATTTTGGTCCAAATTATTAGCTTCAGAAATTTAACTATAATGTCTCTTTTAGTCTCAACTAAATGTTTGGAATTAAAAGTGATATCTGGTAGTATTTAATTATTCATATACTTATTTATAATGTGGCAGTAATTTATTATTTTTATATTTTGTTATCAAAGATATCTTCATATTATAATTTTTTTTTCAATAAACAACATGATTAACTCTTGTAATGAAGCAAGATTAATTGTACCTATTTTATAAACTCTAATAACCAATTCCACACAATAAATTTGCTATTATTAATTAAATAACGACGCATTTATGACAAAAGGTACAGAACAATCCTTTTATATTTTCTTTCGTTCTCCATCTCACTGTAATAAATCATGATATTTTATGTTAAGGTAATGGATTGCATTCTAAATTCGTAAGATAGTCTCGTATCACAATGAAATATCCACCCTAGAAATAAAAAGAATATCTAATTAAATTAACAGTTTTTCAAACATTCTCTCACATTTCTTCGTTGGCAAACAGACACGGTACTGCAAGCATATTTCAGGTAATGCACACTGAAATCCAGACAGAAAATTGTCTAATTACCAAAGTGTAATAGTCAAATAATTAGCGCCCGTTGCGCCGTCTCCCACGATGTCATTGGAGTTGTATTCAGCTACTCTTTCCGAGCGTCCTCAGGCCGAATCTGCGTGCCGCGTTTCGGGAGCTAGAAATTGCAGTGCAGTCGATCGACTGAAACTAATTTCTCTCGTTGTGAGCGGGTAAAAACTTAATTTGCCTCGGAGTCATGCAACGTTACCCACTCGAGAACGAATTTCTTGCCTCCTCGAAAGTTTCCGTATTATACAAGAGCGTACTTCCCTCTCGGGAGTAAAATGGCTGGTCTAAGCCGATCTGTTTTTGCAGTGTGATGAACTATTTGTTTCATTATCATTCTTGCCAATTGTAAACCAAATAAACTAAATCATTAAGTTGATGCTACTACAGAATACTTAGTTACATAAGTTATTTACTCGTTTCACATTTTACCCAACATTACTTTATAGAAGGGAAAATTTTGTATTGTTCTTTTGTGCTGGTCTTGATAAAATACTAATATGAAAAATATTGAATTAGACTGCTTCTTAATCGTGAAACTCAGTGAAGTTATTTGATATTTTCATGTGATAATGCCAAAATATGGCTTGAGTCCTTTACTAGATATTTGAGATGATTGTCTTGCCAAAGATAAGATAAAAGATAAAGATAAATTTATTTGAACTGCAAATGGCATAACCCGGTGGCAGACAAAGATGTGGGAGTAGGACGGTCATGTTACCGCTTCAACAGTACACGAGAGATTCATACAATTTTTAAAGTAATACTTCAAAATCAAACATTGTAATCTCACTCTAATGAATATGTATGCGGTCTTTTCATTTAATACGTGAATTGAATGAAAAATGGCTATCAATGAGGCTACAGAATACAAGGATTATATTCCTTATAATATTTATCTTTCAATGATCACACTGAAGGAACAATGTACTGCATACATTACTTCCTATAATTCGAATCTTTTATATTCTCAAAGTTACTTTTTGTTTCATTTTATTTTTTATTCACATTACAAAGAGTACTATTAGCGAATTAATTGAAAAATGGACAGACAAAAGATTTGTATTCATAGAACTGTTTTTAAACACATACATAAAGTAATTAAAATTAATGATTCTTTGAACTTTTGCGCTCGGAATTCTGGATCGTTTCATTTACTAATTCAAAGTGTGTACTACATGAAGTCATTCTATCGTAAAAAATCAGAGTCAAGGAAAACAAAACATTAATTTCGGTTTACAAAAGAAGATATGCCATTTTAAATTCAGATTGTTAGGAATTCTGTTGTCTAGGGGATATTACCATTGTAGCAATTTTACAAATTTAGCAGAACTATATTTCGATTTAAAACAAACGTATTTCTTATGGCTTCTATGACTTAGTTATGAACCATCACTGAATGTTAAAACTTAAAATGATCAGAGTAATTTTTAGTCCGTTCCCAGCGTGAACGACTTCATCCTAATATAAAATAATTAATTTACCCGAATGTAATTAATATTAAAGGATCAACATTTAATACTGTATGATGAAAATTGCTTCTCGTCAAAAAGGAAATATAAAGTATTAAAATGAGATACTTATACACTGGTATAATCTAAATTTAAATTAAAACTGTCACGACACACTTATCAGGTATTTTAAATAGCACAATTATACTTCCTTGCATTTGATTAATAAAAATAGTTTTATACTTTACGTACCTAGAGATTTAAATAAATCGTTCAAGCTTCATTCTACGATTGCTTTGTTCGGTAATATAATATCCCCAAATACAAGAATAGTCAATAAAAACGCTAATCTAGAATATTTTAAAAACGGTTCGAGTTATTGACCGATTATAGTTCATTAATCTTTGGATTTTGTTCACTTAATTCCCTGTTATCTGATGTTTAATAAAACTCGCATAACAATTCGCGTCTTGTAACTAATTATTTTTATTGACAGAAATTTCAGAGCTTCGAACAAGTTTAATACTTAAGTGTATCTATTAGAGTTAATTATTTCCTTCATAGCTCAATGTTGTTACACCTGTAGTTTCTTAAATTTCGATATTAAAATTAATATTTTTACACAGTAAGTAAAATGGGGTATAATTATTAATAAATAATTTGCATATAATTAAATTCTGTTTAAAATATTAATTTGTCCAAATGTTTAAACTATGTACTCTATGTAATCATTAAATTTTAATTTATTATAAATAATCACTCCCAAATGTTCAAGAATTTAACTCCAGCTTTCATTTCTACGTAAATAATCACTCCCCAATGTCCAAGAATTTACTCCAGCTTTCTTTTCTGCGTAAATATTAATCTTCCAATAGTTCAAAATCGATAATATCTGGTTATACCTCTTTGAGGATCATAAAAATCTGAATGAATTTGTTAGGTTATTTGTAAAGTAGTATTAGTATACGAGTTTAATTGTGTCACAATTTTATTATGTTGCACATTCATTTAGACTTCACTTTTACTTATTAAACTCTATATAATTCATTTTGCAGTACATGTTTTTGATGAAAGTTATTCTACAACTTCAGATACTTAAATAATATTATAATTTACATGAGACTTCTTAGATTAAAACTATTGTTACTGAAATATAATTACAAATAGAATTGGTACGTATTAAGTATATTTAATGACTGAAACAATGCATAATTTAAATATGTTAATTTTATTAACAATTAATTTCAACAATATAATAACTTGTCTCAATATTACACGGTAGCAACAAAAACATGATGGAGCACTTCATGATGTCTAATCGGTAAAGAATCGTTTCGGAAGATTCCCTCAGACTGGACAACAGTGGTAGTTCCGGTTAAATCTTACCGGCCCATCTGCCAAAGGCTGAATAATGTGTTAAAGTTAATCGGTTTAGCTCGTGGAACGTTCGCGTCCTCTCGCCTTTGACCTTCGTGCTTCAATGCCTGGGCGACATTCACCGCCCGCCGAGGACCGGGTGCGTAGTGGCCGCCAGCGGATCTCACTTGCGCTCATTCAACCTGCCCCCGCCTCCGCGCCCGCCTCCGCGCCCGCCTCCGCGCCCGCCTCCGCGCCCGCCTCCGCACACATCGGAGAAAACGATTCGTAATATTCAAATGTCTTGCAGAGAAAATAGAATTTATATGATAGTATTTCTCAAAGAGAACGAAATGTATTAAAAATCCTAGTTACAACGAGAAATATTTTTTAAAAGGGTGAAGAATCGGAAGGAAACGTTTCAGTCGGTTGCAGCTCTACTCATCATTATTCTCTGTGTCTTCGGCGCTTATTACAAAGAGAAGATTACTATAGTACGTTGAGAAAGTATAGAAGCTATTTGGTTATAAAAATATATTAAAATGTGTGGTCAAATATCGTATAAAATCAAATAATCCGTAAGTAAATAGGAGCAGGAACGTAACATTAAGGATTTGAAGTCGTGAAGAGTTAATTAGAATTTATTTCTATTGACTAATTAAATTAATTTTAAAATATTTCAAAATAAATAATTATTTTTATGATAGCTTTATTGAACAGACTAAAGAACTTAGATGGTTTATTAGCAAAGGACAGAATAGAATTGAAGTGGCGAAGGAAACAATAAAAACAAGTCACAAGCGAGTGCAAAATGAGCTGCTGGAAGTAAAAAATTGGGCAGAACGTGATGTGTCGCCATAGGTGGTAAACGAAATTCAATTTTACACAAGTTTAAAGTAGAACGTAATGAGGCTCAGTAGGTAGCGAATGTTTGGCTTTGAGCCGAATGAAACTTTAATTAGTTAAAGCTATTTTGGAAAACCCACAAAAATACAAATTTGCGGCGGACCATATGTCAGATAGTAGCAGCGATGAGTAATATCCGGACAAAACAATAGTAGAACTGCAATAATTCTGGATGCCCGAAATGAAATTTGAACCAGGGGAGCAGCGGGGTTGCCCCCAGGACGGAGTTTTGACGCAATGCCAGAGAAGCTGTTTGCGACGAAAGGGAAGTGTTCAATACGAATTTTTATAGACATAAAAAAGGTAGATAATCAAGGTCAAGAATGTTAATTAAAAAATTATTTATTTTATAATGATCATACGTAAAGTAAAGATGATCATCATTATCATAATAATAAAAACGTAATTGTTTTCATGATAAATAAAATAAGATAAAGAAAATAAGTAATTTGTAGTATAAAAATTAGTAAAAGAAAAAATGCTGGTGTTAACATAATTTAAAGGGAATTATTCTTGTTTAGCATATTAAAGAATAATGTTTAATTTGTCAGGAACCATAAAGGAAAAATATATAATTAAAATAATAGTTACAGCCGGTAATTCACATGCTGCTGTGACATAAGTAAAATTATCACTTGTTATAATTTATTAGAAAGTGCATGGTAAGAAAAACCACCAGGTTCAATTTCCCATTATCATACAAAATTTCACTAGCCGTAAACTCGTACGAGCGGGTATTTTCAGGGTCAGGAAGAAGAATACAAGGTATTCAGACCCTGGGAAGTAAGTATTGTTATGCCCTATAATCAAAACCTGAGGTATCCAAAATTAAATTATAGACCTAATGAGAAAGAGTTATAAATCGAATAAATTAGCAAATAATAAGGGGCTAAAAGGGAGCATATCAACGCAAACCGAACATAATCTCATGCCCTAGGAGCGAAAGCGCTTTCCTCCCCGGCCAGACTGCGCGACAGAGGAAGTTCGTTTCGCAGTTTCCCGAGGCGCAACGAGTCCGCAGCGATAACACCCGTATCTCAGCTCCAGACGGACGCATTACAGCCGAGCTAACAACTGTGCGGTCCCCGGTCCCACACATCTCCCTCCGCGCCGTTATGTCTTATGCCCTCGTGCTTCAGCCGCTCATTGAGCCTGCCCGCGCAGTCGCCGGTCGCCGGTCGCAGGTGGCGGGGACGGTGACTGCCGCCTCCTCATCGATTGTGCGCAGCCGTCGGGGGCACCTCGGGCAGCCGTTGGGGCACGGAGATGGGGCGAGTAAGGAAATGGTTTCCAAGGACTGATTGATTATTTGTTAGTGATTCTGGGCGCGTCAATCACTAAAGGACTATGAGTCCCGTATGCGTAGTGCATGTTTTTGCTCGGGAAGTAGCGGTGATCTTTCCCCGCTGGATTGCGAGATCTAGCATCGACCTACCGTCAGCTAGAGGGGTTTTCCTCAACCAGGTATCTCCCACCAGCGGGGCACCGCCGCAGCCGGGGCAAGCTCTAAGCTCCCGGCCAATGATCCCGGCATGTGTGGTGGTGCAGTGCATGTAATTGTAAGCCTGTGTAAGGGGTGAAGATAGGAAAACACCACGTTCAAACTCACGGAAATCGCGCAAACCGGAAATTGTAGCAGCAGTAACCGATCTCAGAACTGTAGCAAACTCTGTCCCTTATTATTTGCTAATTTATTCGATTTATAACTCTTTCTCATTAGGTCTATAATTTAATTTTGGATACCTCAGGTTTTGATTATAGGGCATAACAATACTTACTTCCCAGGGTCTGAATACCTTGTATTCTTCTTCCTGACCCTGAAAATACCCGCTCGTACGAGTTTACGGCTAGTGAAATTTTGTATGATAATGGGAAATTGGACCTGGTGGTTTTTCTTACCATGCACTTTCTAATAAATTATAACAACTGATAATTTTACTTATGTCACAGCAGCATGTAAATTACCGGCTGTAACTATTATTTTAATGTCTTATATAATCGTTGCCGACCGGAGCGCCGCATATTGATTGATTCGAGATCTCTTTATTTCAATACGCATGGCTGATCCAGCTTTTTTACTCTTCAGTGTATATTCGATACCGAGGTCTTAAACCAGCTAGGAACCAATATATCCAATACCTCTCCAGAAAAAATGCGTGTGTTTTCGAGGAATACCATTTCATTTAATTAATAAAGCTTTACATCCACTTAATGTTTCATTTTAAATTATAGATGTTTTCAATGAATCCGAATAAATTATTACGTTCAACGATATTAAATGAGTTTAAAATTGACATATAAAATGAATGGTGATGTAATGAATATTGTATTTTGATTTTCATTTGCTTCAGTCTTTCCCCAGGGACATCAACTGACAATGCGTTTTCCAGGGCTGTCATTCTGTTGCTTCTTCCTCTGCCACTATATTAGCGATATTGCCGCTACTCTACCCAAAATATACGTATTACACAAAATCTAGGTAGAGTAAAATTGGATCGATTTTTGTTAAATCCCGTAAGTCACTCTCTTTCGCATTTTTGATTTTTGTGGCACAATAGAAGCTGCAGGATAGATGCATCGTTCTAAATCCCGTAAATTAGATGAATAAAATTGCCGTGAGAACTCTGCGAAGTTGTGATTTGCCTTTGAAAATCTGTAAATCATTGACGTGCGGGGTACATATCACTGTATGTATGTATGTATGTATGTATGTATGTATGCATGTATGTGTGTGTATGTATGTATGTATGCATGTTGTGTAGTAGTATGGTATAATGGTATGCTAAGTAATGAATAGATGATATGAGTATGTAGATGTAGGTATATTATGTTATGGGTGTCGAGGATATGTAGTATGTACGTGAGTATGTATGTATAGATGTTATGTCTGTTGGATAATGATGTTGTTGTGTGTATGTATGATAATAGATGTGATGTATGGAATGTATGGGTATGTATGTATGTAGTGATACAGAGTGGTAATTGTAGTGCTTATGTTTTAATTTTTTGTTATTTATCTTTTAACGAGGGGAACTGATGGGAAATCTAAGAAGACGAAGGAGGATTGTGCCGACACTCCTCAAGCATGTAAAGTAGAGATTTATTACCCCGCTTAAAGACCTGCGAAAACCACTTTGTTTTCCTGGCGTGTACTCGCACCCGTGGGAATACCGCAGTTATGTACCATTATTCAGGGATGGTGCCAGCTTTGTAATTACTTTTCGGAGTAGTTTATCAGGTTCAGTACTGATGACTTGGTTTCTTTCGTCTTCTTCTTCTCTCTGAGGAATGTGGCGAGAACATATACTTCTCTGATTGGCTGTCGTGCACACTTCATGCCTGTACAGATCATAAGTGGAACAGTGTTTCTGGTGAGACATTAACACATCCGACTCCATATCATGCGATGCCTTAAGCGATGTGCCATCTCGGGCAATTGGAGAAGGCGTTATGTTCGGCGGTCGTCCATTCATGGGTTGTCAGTTAGAGATACGCATAACGTGCCGTCATTCTGGATCTTGAGAATCTTTTAAGGTAGCCTTTAAAAACATCATGCCAGTGAGATGCCTGAGTTAAGTGGTATGTCAGGGGAGCCGTGTTTGCGGCTTATCATTTGGATATATTTCGGGATAGAGCCTATGAGTCATCTGCCGGTCTCCTCTTCTTGTCCCAAGTTCCTAGCGAGCGTGCAATCACGTTTTCTTCGCTTTTTTAATTGCGCTATCCTTACTTGTAGGGCATCGCGCTTCGTGTGCCGTTCTTGCTTCGTGGTGAGTCAGTTGTTAAACTTCTTTCCTTTCTAGAGCAAGTCAGTATATAGGAGGAGACGTCTTCGCAGCATGCACAGAACAGCTAACTTCCGGATCAGTTCTATTACGCCCGATGTTATGCGAAGAGCTCCTTCCTCTGGACAGATCTGCATTGTCCTTCTGAGAATTATTGCTTTGAAGAGCGTCTGCCCAGAATCGGATTGCTGTGCATAGAGGCATTTTCGAGTGGCATCACACTCATTAAAATTCGTCTTCGTCTTGATCCGGCTGGGCCGCTGGTGTTAGGCATCAATCTGAAAGCGTTGGCTGCTATTTTTAGGGCTTTTTCCGTTGTCTCACTATGTGTGGTCCAAAACTTAGCTTCCTGTCAATGTCATTTCACATAGGTAGTGAAAATCTCTTGCACACTTGTATTTTTTCCTTGCTATTCGGAATGTTGGGTTGGAGTACGATCGTCTTCGGTGAATAAGCAATGCTTCGTTTTTAGGGCTGCCACTTCCAGCCCTTTGGACGTCAACCATCTCATCACTTCTTCTCAGGTGTCGTTCACGATGATCTCTAGTAGGGACGATGTTTCCGCCGTTGCCACTATTATTGCATCGTCTGCGAAGCCTACTATTGAAACATTTTGCGGGAGTTGTATGCCAGTAAGACTGTCGTACATAATGTTCCTATAAGACAAGGACCAAGTTTTGAAACTTGTGGGACACCACAGGTCATCTCAATTTCAATGGGTTCCTTCACTCGTAGATGGTCTTTCGGTCGCTTAGGTAGCTCCGTATCATTACTGGTGAGGTACTCTGGGTGTTCTTCTCTAAGAGCCTTGATAATCCTCTCCCATTTGGCCGAGTTAAAGGCGTTCCTGATATCGAGCGTTACGTGGGCACAGAATTCTTTTTTGTTCCTCTTGGCTTCTCTGCCTTTTCTACAACTGTTTTTTGATGCGTCGACTGTCGATCTACATTTTCGGAAGCTATATTGCATTTCGACAGGCGTGTGTTTCCTCTAGCCATGTCATGTATGTATGTATGCCATGTATGTATGTATGTATGTATGTATGTATGTATGTATGTATGTATGTATACAGTATCTGTAACTGGGATATACGTAACAGAGAGATTGGTTAAAAGGAATGTTCATACGGAAATATTCCTATGTACTATCATGGAAACACATAGTTTCAAGCACCTGTGTCTGTCATAATAAATCATGTTTGATGTAAATGCATATTTCATAAATAATATTGTAGTAAATATGTCAAATTACAATCTGAACCTGCAGTGTGTATTTATTTACATGTTAAGTAAAACATTCCTGATTATTTTTTGAAATCCGTACGTCATAAACGTTGAAATAGCTCAAAACTATTATGCTATTGATAGGATACTCTTAATCGTGATAAGCATCAGGATTTTGTAAGTTTCGGAAATTATGGTATCAACGAGCATGAGAACTTGCACCATTCTCTAAACGTCCTTCACGCTATCCAACAAAAAAATGCAATAACAAAAAAAATCAGATCAAAATAAAAAAAACAATGAATCCATTCTTTAAATTTGAAACTGTGCAGGAGCTACATGTTAAAATACCACAAAATTAAAATATCGGTTTCAAATTCTAGAGGCCAAGACATCAGCCAGATCGATTGAGAAGTATCATTTTTTCAGAAATTCGACTGAACGGTTTAACCGCTAGCCTTGTTTTGCCGTCATTCAACTTTTCGATACGAAGCACTCACAATACACTGATTAATGCTACACCACATGGTAGAGAATTATTTTCTAAATTTATCACTGTTTATACCATTTTCGTTATCAGGGCCTTATGAAAGGGACTTCTTCTGCCGAAATTCGCCGTCTCTTTGCGCAATATTACATAACTTTACAGGTATACAACTTTTGCTTCCGCGTTTTTTTTTCTCAAAAATATGACCCTTTATTGAACAAAATGCTTACACAGATATTATTCCAAAGTAATGTCCATCGCTGAAAAACCTTTTTCCCCCTCTTTCCGGCAGTGTGCGAATGCCGCGTCGAAAAAATTGTTCATCGTTGGAGGCGATCCACGAATCATCCAATTTGGCATCTTCAAAAGATCGGAAGTGTTGCTCAGTCAGGTCGTGGGCCATTGATCGGAACAAGTGATAATCAGAGGGAGCACGTCTGGAGATACGGCGGGTGGGGTAGAACGCTCCCATTTCAACGTTTCCAGTACGTTTGACCACTCTTGAAACGTGGGCTAGCATTGTCATCAGCAAAATCACCTTATACATGCCTCGCCTGTATTGCGGCGTTTGTTCTTTCATGGCTCGCTCAAACGCATTAATGCGTTCGAAATCGATCACCTGTTATTGTTTCACTTGGTTTAAAGCTCATGTACACGACGCCGAGCTGGCTCACCAAATGCAGAGCATGATCTTGGACCCTGAATGTTCGGTTTGGCCGTCGACGTGAAGCATGGCCGGGAACTCCCAGATTTTTCTCGTTTAGGTTATCGTAATGAACCCATTTTTCGTCCCCGTCACAACACGATGCAGAAAACCCTCGTTCTTTGCCTCTGAAAGCAACTGTTCACAAACGCACAAACGCCTTTCAATGTCTTCGTTTCAACTCATATGGGACCATGTTCTTCTTTCTGAATCATACCATGGCTTTGAGACGATAGTTTGAAATGGCTTGCTGTGTCACCCCAATGATCGTGCCAATTCTTCTTGAGTTTGACGCGAGTCTTCACTCAGGCAATGCCTAATTCTGGCATCCTCAAAAATCTTTCCCCTCTTCGCCACTATGCCGGTCTTCCAAGTTAAAGTCACCATACCTGAACGTTGAAACGCACTCGCGACATTCGTTCTTCACTAATACAGTCCTCACCATAAGTACTGGAGAGCATTCGATGAGACTCAGCCGCAGTTTTCTTCATAATTGAAACAAAAAAGCAGAGCTCCCGAAATGACAAGAATTCGGCTCGTACACTGACATTTTCAATCGCGAACAACGTTACGTTGCACAACACAAATCCACTAATGTTGAATGGGGTTATGTTGCGAAGCTCACAGCTAACCGCCTGACGTGCGCGATCTGTATTTCGCGACCTGTATCTTGTACTATGGGTAGCCCACTATTGAAAAACGGCGGAAGCAAAGTTGTACACTTTGTATTTCTACTTCTTAGCGAGAAAGTTAAAGAAGGAGACTAAGGAGGTACAATCAGATGGGTAAAATACTCCCGAGCGTCTCCTATTTCACCACCGCCTTCTCAGCCGACAGAGAAACACGGACAGTAGAGACGGAAGTAGGAAAGGATGCGGTTTGATCGGTTTCCGCGAGAATAATGCCAATCCAAGTTGTCTGGTACGTGACGACCATAGTCGCCTATCTTTTGATGTCAAATATTTTTGCATCAAGAGTATTAAGCTACAAAAAAAAGAGCTTTTGGAACGAGAGCTCTTTGTTGTCCGAGATCACTGGAACCAGTTAACTACCGCCTACGTATATAATTTTATTCTTTTGCCTAATTTTATTGATTAAGATTTACTTTATTTTCTAATTAAGAAGATGTTAACTTGACTCGCTTTGTCTGTTCATTTCCTTTCCATAATTTCCTTTCATAATTTTCTTTGTAAGAAAACCTGTTTCATCATTCAACTTTTCTCATATTTCCCTTGTAACCACAATCATCTCTATCCAAATAAGTTATGCAATGTATGTCGAGCATCGTATCAATGATAATAACAAGCAACACACCCTTTTTATTTTTTTACTGTGAGCCTGGGGCACTGTTAGCAATCGGCGCCTCTATCTTACATAGAACTCTTTGAGGCTTGTGAAGAAATACTCGTAAATAGTAAATTAATAATAATTTTATCATTCCGGATTTAACTTGTGCTCTGGAATTAGCGTGCAGTATGTATATTGATTCTATGTGAATAACAAGAGCAACATGCCTAAATATTTAACATACAGCAGTTTTACAACATATTAATTTATTTTTAATATCCACGATTACAACACCTAATACTTTCTTTTTCAGAGGTAATTGTATGTACAAAGCCAAATTCTGCACTTGCATTTAACCTGGTAACGATGATTAGTTTTGTGTGTTTTTCAGATGTATGATGAAATGTCGAATTCCCGAAACGTTGCACAGTCTGTCGTTATTATCTCTTTATTGGAATTGTGTAAATTCCTGGATGCAATTACATAATTTAAAAAGAGTTTTCGGGGATTACCTGCACAGGCCGGATTTCCGCAAATACCGAGTGACAAAACGAAAGCAGAATGCGTGAATACAATCATATTGCTGCATTTTTACCACACTTACAAGCTATTTTCCTCTTTTTTGTACACTAAACGATATCACTGCCTGCAATTCAAATAATAACCTTAAAATAGAACATACTAGCAGAATCAATAGTGTAATTACATAAATGTACCGATACTGAGTGAATGAAAACAAAATTGACATTTTGTAATCAGCAATTGAATCATATTGTTTACTTAAAAAACAGCGTCGTGAATATTAAATTGAGAGAACTTTTTTTCCATTATTTGAAACACGCAATAATTGCAGTATCGATGTTAGTTATTTATAATACTGATGTTCATTTTAGAAAGACTATACATTTATTAATTCAAATGTACACTCAAATCATTTGATGCAGCAATGATCCCTAGGAGACCATTTTTAAATAGAATAAAACATCAATCTGAGGCCAAACGAAATTAAACAGCTAATCATTAAATGTTTTTATTGTGTTTATGGTGGCGGGTTATTTGGGCGGCGATAGATAGCATCTAGGAAGAAGGAGGAAGATCGACAAGCTAGCCCACACCAAAGAAATTAGGAAATTCACAAATATGAGAAAGTATGTGCCATTCTGTACCATTACTAGTTTAATTCGTTTTCTAAAAGACTGAAAATAATTACATTAAAATAGATGAATAGGACTGATATAAATAATTAATTTTCATTTGTTGGGTAGGGTAGTCAAAATGCATAAGATAGCGTCTAAGCATCTCATTAAAACAAATTAGTAGATAAAATATTAATATTACGATATGTTTCTAACTACTACTGTGACAATTATTTATTTTATACCATCCGGCTGATTGTGTTAACATTCCGTGAATCAATGAAAATGTCATATGACATCCCTTACACTACAACTCAATAGAGTCAAATAACACAACTCCAACAAAAACTAAACCCTATTCAAGGTATATTCTGGTATTCTGATTGTTACTGTCCTTAAGTAAAATGACTGTTGATTGGTATTGTTAAATATCGTTTCTACTGTATAAAAATACGTTTTCCATTGTTTCCTAACTAAATAAAAAAGCACATCAATCGTATTTTTGAATGTCGCTGAAATGTAATATTTTGTCACTGTCGTTATAACCAAATACTTATTTTCTAGAATTAGCTATGTATGAATAAGGAAGCAAAAAGTAAATACATAAAACAAAAATATTTTTCATGTTTTCAACATGAAACTATTTTGAAAATTTTCTACATTTCTTCATGTTAGTGTTGATGTGATGATGAAAATAGACCTTTTACCTCGTTAATAGATGAAAGGGAGAATGCAACAATATTTACAGTCTTCTCGATTTGATTATATCAATCACAAAATCATAAATGAGATGGCTGAAAACGGAGTAATTGTGTTGTTGCTAGAGGCAAAATAATACTTTTCCTGCAGCCTCTAGACTCGCCAATTATCCCGTCCATTCGCAGGTGGCATATGATCAAACACCGACATCAATAGTTGTGCTCCTCAATGTTTTGCAAGGCAGTTTTGCTCTTCTTTGGTGTTCCTTTGCGCGGCGGCACAGTGCTAGACTGTGGACGGGGGCCTAAAAATGAAAAGACTTGGGTGAGCTATGGTGCAGCCGGATCCAGCCAATGAGATTTATGCACCAGTTGGCGTCACAAAATTAGCGGAAATTTCAAAAGCAGACAGATTAGAAAATTTTCCTGCAGTAAGACAGTGATCGTCTGGCCTGCCCTTCCAAACGAAGTGATATTGTTGGGATCACATGGTTTGTGACGTACGTGGTTCTGCGTAGCACGAGGTACCCTGGATCAGCTCATACATATATTTTTATCAAGAGTCCACTTATTGTATGTTCTTTGCTGTGCTACCTGAAACCGATCGTCTTGTTGCCTGAATATGTTGACCTTTTTTTAAGAACCTGCCTGCTCCGAGACATATCACTAACCAATTAAAAACATTAAAACACGATGAGTCAAGATTTGTACAGCGGGATGAAATAAAGGCCCTTCAAGGCTTCTTTCCGCAAGCGCTTTGTGCAACTGCGCGCCGCGTCATCCTAGAGAGCGAATTGCGGCGACAGCTGGGCGGGGGCGCGCTCTCGCGGCTGCTCTGTGGAGCTGTCGCCCCCGCGCGGCGCTGCGCTCTCAGACGGCGACGATAGGACGCGACGACCCCGCAGCAGGGCGACAGAAAGCGAAGGAAGAAGAGGGAAAGGTTGCAGCACGAAAAGAGAAGAGGTGGTGGCGAACGAGGAGACACGGAAAGAACAGAGGAAAAGTCGGCAGCGCAGATGAAAGTGAAATGAAGTTGAAGGCAGCGAAAGAAGGGGTGAAGAAGACACGAGAAGGGAGGAAGGGGAACGGCAAGAGATGAAAAATGGGGGAAATAAGTTTTGGGAGAAGGAACAGCAGCGGAAGAAACGGGAGACGGAAGAAGCAAAGAGGTGGATAAAAATGGGAAGATAAGAGCGTGACTGCACTACGAAGCGCGTTTGAGTCACAAATACGAAGTGGTGTAACAAAAAGAAGACAGGAGTGGAGTAAAGAAGAATAACAAGAGAATTAGAAGAAGGGGAAGTGGTGGAGTGAAGGGAATGGAGAGATGGGAAGAAACGGGGACGGCAAGAAAATCAAGAGAGGGAGGGAGAGTCTAGAAAGCAAAGAGTAGCGAAGGAGGAGAAACAGGAGAGGAGACCTGACTCGAAGAAGCAGGGAGCGGGGCCGAGAGGGGCGCGGCGAGTGGGGGCGAGGGGAGGTCAGCAGTTCGGGTGTGGCGAGTGGGGCGGTTCTAGCTGACGGGGGCAGCCGGGTGAGCGACAAGGGGCGTGGCGAGGTGGGGTGGGCGGACGGGTGTGGCGCGGGTGTGGCGGACGGTGTGGCGGACGGTGTGGCGGACGGGTGTGGCGGACGGGTGTGGCGGAACGGGTGTGGCGGACGGGTGTGGCAGGGCGGTGTGGCGGCACGGGTGTGGCGGACGGATGGGGCGGACGGGTGGGGCGGACGGGTGGGGCGGAGGGTTGTGTGGACGGTGAGCGGACGGGTGTGGCGGACGGTTGTGTGGGGGGGAGTTGAGGCTGGCGGGTTCGAGCGGGTGCGAGCGGAGAGATTTTGCTGTGTGGAGTTTGGTGGAGAGTGCAGGCAGGCTTGCGTGAGGGGGGCGGACGGGGCGGGGCGGGCGGGGCGGAGCGGAGCGGGGCGTTAGTGAGAGAGGCGGAACGGGGAAGGCGAGGAGGGGCGGGAGGGGTGGGGCGGTTGTGTCCGACGGCCGAACAAGTTCAGGATCTGCTTACAGCCATCGCAGCTTCAGGGCAGAAGAGGGGGCCCGGAGGCACCGCGAAGGCCTTGTCGGTCTCCGCCGACGTTGGAGGCTCTCTCGCCGCCTCCGCCTGCTCGCTTTGTGGGCTTTACCAGGAAACCCACTCGGTGCGTACTTTGGCGTCCAGAAATTCTCCAATCCAGATAGCACATCGCCAGTCTTTGCATGCAGAAGCAGACGATCTCGTCTACTAGAATGATACTTTGTGCGTTGCCTTTACAATCAATGAAATCTCGAATGAAGAGAAAATCTCCAAGTAAGGCGGAGTTTCGTCTTGCTCCAATTCTAACGGTTTTCCTCATATTTTAGTAGATTTTCATTATCTTTTATACTGTAAATTTATTCTTGTTTGTTAAAGTCAAATACTATTTTTTTATATTTCGTTCCATTAGTCTATTTTTCCAATACCAGTTACAGAACTCCCCGGTTTACCACACCACGAATATCTTTTATGCTTTAATAATTTTTATTTAGAAATTTACTTATTTTGTTTGTGGATAAAGGTGATGACATCTTCTTTACAAACGTAACAAATTTCATAAAATCATAAGCTTCACAACTTAAATAAAGAGAGTGACGCCTGCAATACGATCACTTAGATTCTGACGCTGCAATAAAGATAGAAAAATAGTGATTGAAAAATTCTGTTGTTGTGGAATTATTCAGGTTCCAGTTTTGTTAAAAATTACAAATTCTTTACTCGTTTCAAATTAATCTTTTTTAAATCTTATTTTCATTTATTTAAGCATTCATGATAGTTCAACATACATTGATATTATATTCAGTTTTGTAATTGAAAGTTGAAATAAAAACTACATGAATATATCATCCTTGTAACAAAATGTATTAAAATGGCGTTCCTATACCCAACGGACATTCTTACTTGTCGCGCATGTACACAGCAGGGTTGCGGCCACTTTTCAACACCACGAACGACGCGGCGCTCCAGCGCTCGGTCGTGAGTCCCGGCGAGGCACGCGGCTAAGTAGACGGGAGGGGAAAGAGTCGGGTGGCGTGGGGCGGAGCGGGTCAGGCAGGATGGAGGGCGGGGCGGGGTTGTGAGGTAGGCGGGTGGGCGTAGTGAGGCGTGTGGGGGCGTGGTGGGGCGTCGGTGGGGCGTCGGTGGGGCGTGTGGGCGTGGTGGGCGTGGTGGGGGTGTGGCGTAGGTGGGGCGTGTGGGGTGCGAGGGGGGGGTGGGCGGGGGTGGGGGGGTGGGGCGGGTCGCTGGGTGGCGGGTGGGGCGGAGTGGGGCGGTTGGGCCGTTGTGGGGCGTGGGGTTGGCGTTGCGGAGGGGTGCAGGGGTCCGGCGGCGTGGACCTGGGCGGGTGGGGGCGGGTGGGGCGGGGTGGGGCGGGTGGGGCGGGGTGGGGCGGGGTGGGCGAGGTAGGGCGGGGAGGGGGCCGGTGGTGTGGGGCAGGGTGAGGAGTGGTAAAGGTGGGTGGGGCGGGTGGAGGAGTGGTAGGGTGGTTGGCGGGGTGACGTGGTGTGTGCGGGTTTGGTGGGCGGGGGGAAGGGCTTTGTGACGAAGGTGGGGGCGGCGCGGCGTCGAGAGCTTTCTCGGCTCACGGCGAGCGCGATGACGAACGTGCGGGAGGCGGCTGCGTCGGAAACGGAAGGAGCGCGCAGGGCGGGGGTGGGGCGAGATGCGGGGCGCAGCTACTCGGGGCCTCGCCACTGCACTAATTGGGCGTATGGAGGTGAGCAGGTTTCGTGGCGGCGGCGGGGGCGGGGCGGCGAGGGCAAGGACGACCCAGCGCGGCGCCCGCCCGCCACCGCAATTCGCGGAAGCCCCTAATGAATAACGCATTCGCAACCGCAGCCGCCGCATGCAAAGGCACCTGCCGCGCCGCGCCCTCCCCTCCACGCCCCTCCCCGCCCTTGCGCGACGCCTCGGCCGGCTCGGAGGACGCGTGTCTCTGCGCACCGAACGCTAGCAGAGGTTGTCTGTCTTTTCGACACTAGTACCACTTACAATTTTCAGAGATTATGTTTTATTACCCTCCGGAAGTATTAGTACATCAGGAATTCTCTTGTCGCGTCGGTGTGACTCCCGAGGCGAAGCTGATTAGAAACTTAATTTTACAGAACAACAAATCTGGGCTTTTTTGAACTAATCTACTACCATGATAACAGGTAATTCAACTTACTTGAGAATAATAAATTGTCTGGAAACATTTTTCCAGCTTGAATAATTGGACAACTCCACATTTGGGAAAGGAGCGTAGCGAAATTTGCGCTTTCAGACGGACGAGCAGGTCTCATGGCTTAAGTCTCGCCACATAAAATAAGGCATCAATTCAATTCATATCTTATTAAACATTCTGATTTTACATAATTCATGTAATACACTTTTAATATATGATTACTATTACCTATTACACAAAACTATTATTTAAACTGATAATGTTAATAAATATGTAATTACATACTAGATAATGATTAAGACTGAAAGTGAACCCGTGCGAAAATTTCGCACATTTGTGCGCGTAAGGGTACTAAAATTCTATGTTTTAAAGCAATATTCAATTCTTAAATGATAATTAACAGTTCTAAATAAAGTATTCTGAGCATAATCAGCGTTAACTCAATAAATGTTTTTTAATATTATTTTAGCTCATTATACTGAATTAACATCAGTGACACACCAACAAGAATAAAATGTCAAGTATTCTTCGCCCGTGACCTCACGCGCCAACAGAGAATAACTCTTTCAGAAGTCAGATATACTGCTAACAAAATGATTTACATGAATACCGTACAAATGCAAGTAAATATTATATTTCCCTTAAACGCTAAGCTTGCGTTTAAAAATCACATTTTGTAGATTCGAGAATAGAAAAACAATCCACCGGACACTAAATTCTGATTTTAAATCTCTAAAGCGCAACGTTGTTGAATTATGTAATGACAGTAAGCTAAGTTTAGTGAAACGTTGTGTTTAGCTTATTCATCAAGGTCAAAGATGCAAATGTTCATTTAACAAACGTATAGCAATCGACGAACTGAGAAATTATTCAGAATGGTATGGATGCCAATACATTTGAAATCAATTATATTAATTTCATAACCATGTTTTGTCGTGGAGAGTAAATAAAATGTTTGCAGTACAAAATTTAATTGTCAATAAATGTCTAAAATCCGATACCGGATTTTACTGTGATTACTATTCGATGTTTATTAATCGAAATATTTTTTTCAAATCTGTGCACATCGTACAGAAATAACTAAATGTTCATGTACTGCCGGACAAATTGACGAATGGATCGCATGGGACACATTATACTTTAAATATTTTATCGATATATAAATTAACCGAAATTGTTATATATTTTCTTTAATTGTTATATACCCTAAGTGTAAATAGTAAAGCACCACGGTAGTAATTAATTTATAGCATTTAAACTTAATAAAACAATTCTCTTTATTCCATAGAACAACACAGGCAGCTAAACTGTGTTTAATATGATTTTAATATGTACTTTTATAGCACAAATAAAAGAAATTAACATGAAAATAAGCGCGGAAAGTACTGTACTAGTAAAATAGAATTTTACACGTTTATTACACATGTCATTTGAATAGATGCGGGATGTTTTTATACTATTTGGAAAGTTTTTAAATTTGCCAAAATAGAATTAATTAAAACCCAACCCTCTTACTTTTATTGGCGGCGGAAAGAAAAAATATCGATGTACAAATGGACAAACGGATGTTTTGTAAAATAATTTGAAGGGGAATACGTTTTTATTTAAAATGTTAATAAACATTTACAGTTTACAAAACCATTGCAATTAAATGTCCTTATCGTATTGAATAACAGTGGCGATCGAAGCTGGTTTACATAAGAGGGTGGTTGGCACTCAGGATCAGACGTCGACCACGTAGCTTTCAAAAGCCCGAGCTTTCTAACAGGAGTCTTTCACGACCTGACGAACTGTCTACTGTAACAGTGGGAAGGGAAAATTTTGCTTCTCCCTTTCAGTTGTAACCTTCAACCAAGCTATTGATATTCACGTTATCAGATTTTTTTAAATTTGGGGTTCCTCTGTCACATCTATAGTCATATTTAATAACAAAAGGAGTAAGGGATTGGTTGGGACAGTGTCAACCAGCTTCATTTTCTATCAGCCAACCACATACATAAAAAAACTATTTTTCTGATTTTTAATCTCATCCAGTGTAAAAGTCTCAGTAATGGCAATTCACAACACTTTTTTTTTGTTTTCTCAAATTCTTAAGCTACAGTACTAAATTCACTATGCTAAACTCAATTGCCAATTATGTTTTTTTCTGAATAGATAAAGTAAATAAAAATGGCGATTGTTTTAAACGTATTTGCAAGTTCCCACAGTTCACACGGTAGTAGTCACTTTAAAATTATTTAAAAATTGCAAAATTTTGGTGCTCATTTACTCGACTCAAAAATCACCAATCGATATTCTACACCCAAATGTGCCTGATAACAAAAAAGGTCTACAAACACCAATTCATGTTTCATTATTGCATTGCCAATATTACTCAGGCGTTTTCAGGTAATGCTTTATGTATAAAGTGAAGTTAAAATAAATTATTTTCGTTCTAAACCTTACGCTAAAGGATACAAGGTCCGCAATTTTAATGTCAGTAAAAAACATTCAATTTTTATTTTTCTAATTTTGTTCTTGAAGTGTCCATTATAGTGCTATACATTGGTCACTACGTGTGCCGTTCCCCTATTACCTACAATTTTAATCGAATAAAAGTTTGTTTCATTTCTGACATATTTTCTAAAATAGAAACATGTATTTTTATTTTAACTACCAGCCTAGGTATTGACTTGGTATTGCTAGCCTTCTTTGCCAAGGACTGGTGTTTCGGCCCACTGCATGGCAATGCTTTGGGCTCACTGTATGTGCTCTTTCGCCGCCTATGAGATGATACATAGGACGCCAACCACGCACTTAATGTCGTGGCCGCGTTTCGTGTGGTAGTAACAGTCTGATAAATACTTAATTTTGAAACTATTGGTTCTGCTGCAGCTCCCAATGTGAAACTGTTCTGCAAGAGCAAACAATGATAAATTTGTTTGCGTTTATGTGTGTAAATAAAACTTCGAAAAAGATTGCTTTGACACTGATTTATTTCTTTCACGAATGTAGTGTTCTAACCTACATCATGCAAATCATGCAAACCAACGTGACCTGTTTGTACCTACATGTGGGGTTGGTTGACATGTTTTGACTTCATGATTTTTAACGACTCTCAAGTTCGGTAGTCAAATGAATGGGTGAAAACTAGAACTGGATAAATGACATTCTATAAATTCTGCGAAATCTGTTCATTTAAAATCTTTGATTCATCATTACAACTACGGCATTTCAATTGTTACTTACAACCACGAAAATATATTCCCACTGACATAAAACCTCAAATAAGCACTTTTCTCTCAGAATTTATAAAATGCTACTTACACCGTTCTCGTATTCATACATTTAAATATTCACGAATAAATATAGTAGTCTAATAAGTGCAGACTCGTTTAATGGAATGAAACTTTTCAAAAAGAGTTGCATAAAAAAGCTTCAGTTTCTCCTGTATCTCACACAGGAAGATAAACTGCAGGATAGAGAAACATTGACATATTATTCTTTTCAAGTTATTTGTAACATTTTATAACCATTTCATATAATATGAATACTTAACGTTCACTGCAAATTATTCGTTGCTTAATACATTTTAACACCGACTGTTTGTAAACCCAGATAATTTTGTATTCGCATGATATGATAAACACGGTACATTGTAGATGAAATATGTTTCCCACTAACATAAATGAGTGTAACCTGCCTCGATGAAACGAAATTTTCTGCATTATGAATGCCGGCTTTTGTTCCGTCGCAGTAAGTGACGAGGTTCATTCGTTTAGACTGCATGTAGAACGCACGCGTTGCTTTTACTCCGACCTGTGGCTGCGTCAAAACAGTATAGAGCGAATGGCACGAACATAGCACGAGACACTCTGCCGCGTTATGGAAATGTCACGTCGTTGTAGACAGTCGTTGCACGCGTAGTGCACGGCTCTAGTGTGTCGGGCCGCGCTCTAGTGTGGACTACTGGGCAGTAGAAAATCATGCCAGTGCAGTTTACGATCCGCCGTGTTTGCGTACAATCGCAACCAAATGAACGAGCTAGCGCAGGATGTATGTCCTGGACATACAGAATGCGGAAACTGGCGGGTCTCGTTGATTCTGCGACTAATAACTAAAATCGGAACTAGAGATGTGCGTTGCACCGTTTCGCTTGGTCTACATGTAGCACAGCAGGAATTTCTACGCGTCGTAATAGCCGGCGCAATTAATCTGCGGATTAACGTGAAATTGCTAAAACAAACTCAAATGGAAAATGTTGATATGGAAATAGTGTAAGCGAGTTTTGGAAACTCATTTCTGTTCCAATATATATCATTAAATTTTCATACGGATACGTATTGTATTTTTCATAGTATGCTGATGAATTTATTATACGTACACATGAAACAGATATTCATTTTAATTATTTCATGCATTATATGTTTCTGCGTGAACGTTTTCATGATTTTTAAAATAGCTGTTTTGAGCTTTCCTACCGAAATTCACACACATACAAAGGTTTGTTCTATTTTTTGTGCTCTTGAAATGCTGACAAATTGAGTAGCATGCGTAAATAATATATTTATTACAAAATATAATATGACGTGTGATAAAAGTATTTTACTCACTATAAACATAATACTTTTGACCGAGTGATCAAGTAAGATCAATTGCCGAAGTAAATATTAATTGCCAAAATTACAATTGCAGACACTTGTTACATGCAAAGAGCAAACTGTGAAAAGATAAGAAAATGCGCTGACTCTTCATTGAACTTAAAATGTCTAATATCTGCATTTTGTTCACATTATAGCAGTTGTAATATCTGCTACATAAAATGTTCTTGAAATAATTGAACACAGTACATGTACCCAAGTATTTTTATATGCAAAAGGCAACAATCTTAGCAATGTGTAATATTGATCAAAAATATCTAGAAGTCATTTATCAAAAAATAATTGCATATTTTACGTAATCCTCATGCAGCTTGTGAGGTGCAGTAGGGCAATCTAATTATCTTGCATCACAAGTCTGGCTAGGTGAAAGCCTTCCTGCAATTTCTGTCGTTCATGACAAATAAGATATTTTGGTTTTATTGCGCATGTTTACAATGATAACATCGATCTTCTTTACTTCATAAGACATCTACAGTTACGTTTATGGTGTGTTCTTGCATTGTTTTTTCACTCAATGGTATCATTTTATATTCTATTACGCAAACTATTCTCTTTACAAATGTGTTGCGGTGTTTTGCGCAATTTTTTTGTAACCAAATAAAACCATTGAAAACAATTTTAGGTAATATATACTCTTCCAATCCATCTTTCGCTTATATTTTTGTTTATTTGAGGGATAATTCATGTTCGTATTACCCACATCTAATTTTATATATTTTTGATGTACGTTAAATGTTCATTTTTTATAATATTTTCAAATAATGTCAAAACCTTTACGGTCGTTAACAGACCATTTCTTTCCGCTGTAAATATCGATTCTGAGTGAAAGTATGAAAGGAAGGGGGTGAGAATGTTGAAAGGTGGGAGAGTCCCATCAAGTTTTCGAACCAATAACGCATCCGGGCCTGAAGCAAAATTTGAACTCACAACCCTTCGAATGCAACGACTTGGGACAGCAGCGCTTCAACAATCTCAGACGGCCAGGCCCGCTCATTAGGCTCCTTATTTGTTCTAACGTAGTTATATTAAAATTAGAAATTATATTCGGAATTGAATTTTTATTGTTCATATGACAGTTCCCTGTGTCAACACGTTCTGATGAATCAATGTATAATATTTCAACTTAATTTTACTTACTGTATTACGAACTAAATTATAATATTGGTACTAATGCCGATCTATGCAATATTCTAAGTCCACAACGTTGATCGTCGAACGCATATTTATTCATTTTAACTCCTAATTAAACAAACTCAAATGATTATTGAATCCCTATCTTGCAATATATAACAAGTTGATTATAATAATAGTAGTAAAAACAATTACAATTATAATTGCATAAAGTAATACGTAACTCAAATTATCAATAACCATTTCACATGATTGGTCAACTACTAGGTACTAGAACACGAAACCACCTCTTTTTTCCTCAGTTAATTTTACACAATTTTACATTTTTTGACCAGAAACCATTTAAAGGTTTTTGAACGACATTTTCCAATCTCCTTCCTCAAATTGTGCAAGACTTCCCTCCGTCTGCAAGCGGAAAAGAAAACCACACCAGCACGAGCGAGTTCCCAGGCGTTTCGCCGGCGGTCGCATGCGCAGTCGCATGCGACGGTTGCAAGGACGCGCACTCGCGCCCAGAAATTGAAACCCACGCCTCGAGCTGCGCTGCGTGCATCATGTTGCTCTCCCTCTGATTTATGCCGGGAGGCACCGCGTAATATAATACACATGTAGCCTTCTACTACGTCTCTCTTGGCGAACGCAATTTTCATAGCGGAAGAAAAGGCAAGACGTCCCGTTCTCATTTTTCTTCTTTACCAATTGAGTCTTCCCCGGTGTCACCATATTTCATCGACTTTATTTTAAACTCGTGTCGACCCGGCAGCCCGCCCCGCCCACGCCTGGGACAATAACTCCATTTCTCTCCATTTGCCCGCTCGGGATTCGGGTGACGGGTGGGCGGCGGAGGTGGAGGTGGGGGTGGGGAAGGCGATGGTGACGGCTGCGGCGGCCCAGGTCCCGACAGGAACAGTGATGGAGAGAAAGGTGGTTGCGACCATGGTAGATGTAGCGTCAAGGCGACGGCAGAGGAAGTGGTGGTAATGCTGGCATTCACGATGGTAGTGTTGATGCTGACAGTTTTAATTTTGGTTGTGATGTAAGTGACTGTGGTGTGGATGACGTGTGGCAACAGTGATGATGAGTGAATGAGGTGAAGGTGGTGCTGTTGCTGTTTGAAGTTGGTTGTGGTGGTGGTGATGGAGGGGGAAGTTTTTGAGATGGCGTTACATGGTGTGGTCGTGATGGTGAAGGGGAAAGTGGTGGTGAGGATGGTAAAAGTGGAAATGGTGGTGGTGGAGGCAGCCGCAGCACTGAGAGTTACGTTGATGGTGGTGGATGTAGTAGTGATGGTGGTGGGGTTGGAATTCGTGTTGATAGGTGTTGTTGTTGTTGTTGTTGTTGTTGGTGGTGGTGGTGGTGGTGAAGGTGTTGGTGTTTTTGTTGTTGTTGTTGTTGTTGTTGTTGGTGGTGGTGGTGGTGGTGGTGGTGTTGTTGGTGGTGTTGGTGGTGGTGGTGATGTTGGAGTTGGAATCGTTGTAGTTGTTGTTGTTGTTGTTGTGGTGGTGGTGGTGGTAGTGGTGGCGATGTTGTTTTGTTGAGGGTGGTAGTGCTTGTGGCGGTGCACTGGCGAGGCCAGGGTGGGGCCGTTGCGCGGGCTTTTTCGGCCACGGGGTCGATGACCTGGTGATAAAGACTTAGTGGCGGCGGGGAGAGGGCTGCGGGGGCGGTGGCGCTGGCGGCGTCACAGCCTGCGCGCCTTCCGCAGCCACCGTGGTGGTGGCAGCCGGGGAGAGGCGTAGACGGATCGTATCACTCGGGCGGGCGGTGAATGGGCGGATGCGCCAATTTAAAAACACACAATGCAGCCCGCCAACTCGGCGCGGCGGGGCGTCGTGTTTCCTGCGAGAGCCTTTCCGCCCACGCCCTCTCGCGCTTTCAGCTCCCTCCCGCGGCCACCCGCCGAGCGCCTCCTGCGCCGGCCCGGCTGGGACGGCTCAGGGCTACAACTTTCGGCAGGGCAGAGGCTCTTACCGGCAGTTCTATGGCTCGTCCGTAGAGGATTTCCGACACTAGCTACGAACTAAACCTCATTCGACCGCGTCTACAGGAGAATTCTAGCGGCCGTCAGCTATAATCAGCCTACTTATTATTTGAGTATCAGAGTGTTAATCATTTAACAATGCCAATTTGTTGTTCAGAATAGTTGTTCTCAAGCATGGTAAACTGAAACGAGTACGCCGCCGCGATAAAGGATGGCTGTTAAGAGCTATGCTCGAGCTTTAGTCAGGGGCCCAAAACGTAACCGTAATCGGTGCGCTCTAGCGCCCAAACAGTTTGGTAGAAATTGTATGTTAAATTATTCATTTTGTAGGAATTGTATCTCATTTAATTTTTTATAGAACAATTGTTGCGACTAAATGCATAGTTTTGAAGATGTAAGCGCCAAACTAAAAAAGGGTGAAATTTTGAGGGTTTTCACAATTTTCTCTGTGAAGCCGACGTTTTTTTAAGAGGCAAATCTCAGATTCGGATTTATCACTCCAAAATATATAGAACCGTAGAGAAAAAAAACTTCGGGAAATGTTTTCCTTGATCGGGCCCTTTGGCTGGGCTATTGCTTTCTCTCCGATGAAAAATGAATAGTACCTTAATAAACGGGCCATGATCTATTCATGATCTTTCTTTCAACATCCTTGTCTATTCTCAACCCCCTAGAGTCACTCTTACTACAACATTCGCGAGTACAGTTGTAAGCTTAGAAGTCAAAGGTGCCGCCTGGAAAGGCGATGTACTCGTCACAGTTGTCACGTTCCAGCGGGTACGATACATCTCCAGAGGTGGCATGCACTACACGTACGGTACTAATGTTCACAGCTCTCAACGGGCACGAACATACGAAATAATCATGTAATCAAGTATTCCTCATATTTCGCTTCAATGTCAAGTAGTTTTCTGGTTTCGAGTGTTTGTTCCCGCGCTTGTCAGTGCAAACACCTCTTGACTTTTGATGGGCAAATTCCTCCACATGTCATAAGGAAAAGAACACTGCGACAAAATTAAATCCCCCCATAATTAGTGCCCTCATTAAACTAGCAGCAAAAATTTTAAAAATGATGCCTAAAATTGCAAACGCAAGATTGTGAAAACCCGTTACTATTGTAGTGAATCTTTGATGATCAACTGTATGAATAAAAATGATTTGTATTTCGTTTTTAACACAAAAGAATTGAGGCAAGGTATGGATAGAACGATACGAATCTTCGTTTCTCTTTCAGTATCTTGAATGCATCGACTGAATTTTGAACTTTTCATCACTTAGTTTTCAAACGAATTTTTAGAATAATAGTATTCACTATTGTAGGATTTTAACACACTCAGCCCTAACAAGGATTCAGCAAGAACAATAATTATGTTGAATACATTGTGGAATTGCTTGCTCGACGGCTGAGAACCACCCTCTCTTTTGATTAAATTGTTGCCATTATAAGTTATAATAGTGTGGGATTCTTGAAACTCCATCCAGATCCCCAGAAATGTAACATGAGTGAAGTACTGGGAGCTTATGTAACTTCAGTTGCCAACAAGCGGGTGATTATATAACTACTCCGTCGAAGTGAGCTCCACTCTCACTGTTGCCTGTTCGTTAGTATTTTTTAAACTTATTTTGTTAAACCTTCACTATTTAACATGAGGATTGCTGAATCTAAATATCTGTTTTTATGTTATTTATCATCTTTACTCCTATCTTTTGTGATTTATGGTGGTTATAAAAATAAAAATCATATTATTACCCTGATGATTACCCATGATATGTAAATAAGTAAATTAGAGAATACATGACGAAGGAATACATGAATACATGAAGTGAATACATGACGCCGCGGAAGCCAGCGTGTACAGACCAGGCTTTTTCGACAAGTCAATAGTGTACTAGCTGAGAACATGTAAGCAGATTTATTAGACAACGTGGTGAAAAGAAGGAATAGAGGCCAAATGGTGAATAGATTTGGTACGTAAATCAGCAACAAGTGGAATGAATTTTTTAGAGATTAAACGAAATCAAACTTCATGATTCTGTCGTCGAACAGCATTAATTATAGATTATATTATTATTTTTATTTCTTGTCGATTGCTATTTTCAACAACTTAATTGAAAGTGATGCTCAAATTACATGACTGAAAGGGAAACATTTGCAATACGCAACTATGATGTTCTTCCTAAAAGAATCAAATATCCTGGAAGTGATGACAATGTATTAAATCACTTTGTTGGGTGCAAAAATGTTTCCATGATGTCATAAAATAATTCGAAAATTTCGGCTTTAATAGATAAATTAAATTAATAAATTTACAAACAAGCTAAATAGGTAATGAAATTTAAAGCTTGCAAAAAGTTTAAAGTAGAAGAGTTTGTGTAGAAGATATTATGTAAAAGATTCATTATTGTAAACACAAATGTAAACAAATTCAGTTTGTATTACTTCAACAACATCTTTAACAATATTCGGTAACCAGGGTTTTACATCAGTAGTAAATATTGACATTAAACCTCTTATCAAATATACCTCAAAGCTTTCTGCCGTTTTTGACTAATTGAAACCGTCTTTTTCAGATAATCAGAAATATATAACTAAGCTTAGAACCGGCACTCTGTTAAAGTTTTTATTCCCTTTAATTCCTATTTATGTGGTTTTATGCGGTGACCCAAACGTGCCCAAACTAATTTTGGAATAGAAAACTTATCAGAAGTAATTCTTAAATATGACTAGTCATACATCAGTGAGCCAAACAGAATTCTAGGCGTTCTATACAACATGACTGACATTTTGACATCAACACACTAGCTTCCCACGAATACAATTTTATGAGAATGGATTCTGCTCGATACTTCTTTACATATTACGATAATTATCATGACGTGATTACTGTTGCTTAACTGTAGACATATATTTCAAACATTAAAAAAATATTAATTTACTGTATACTATTATCACTGACTTATCCCAATCCATTAATTCACACATCAAACTCACACACTAAAAACGGGTTTTTAAAATAAAAACATTTTATGAACATTCTCTTTCAGTATTTATGGACGAATACAGTATATATCACTCTATCCTTGATCCATAAGAAAGTGATTTATATTCCACAGCATTGCATCTTTTCATTTATCATTACATGATAAATGATACATGATTTGCATTTTAACGTTCACTTCTTTATTAATTTTATTAAATTTATCATTTTATTTATCTTCAAAAATTTTATTGTCTACAGGATGAAAAATTGAAAGTGCAAATGTGAAGAAAATAAATGATTATGTTCCTTTCATAATTTTAAATTTAGAAGCTACAACTAACCTCCGTTCAAGCAAATACAATTTTTACAAAACCAGAAATAAAAAAGTTAATTTGGATAATAAAAACGTAAAATTCTCCAACAAAAATACTTCCAATTTTCGTTAAGTCATGAGTTTAAAGAGGATCAAGAGTATCTCTTATCTTCTAACTGCAATTTTTCTCAATTATCCGTATTCAGAGAATGTTAGCTGAAAATATAAATTTTAATCCTTATTTTCCTTAAGGAGTTCCAATTTGATAAATATAATTTCTGATAAGAGTAACATAGTGACAAATTTCTCTCACAATTCCACCTGACGTATTGAACGTTGATACATTGACGGGAAATATTTTTTTACTTTACTAAGTATTTACTATGTATAGAGTCTGAATCTTTATTATTCTGGGTCTCAGGATGTTATTGATATTAGAAAAAATAGTATTAAGGTGATAAAGAACATCAATACATTACACTGAAATTAATCACGCAGAAATTACGTAGAATACTAGTATCTATCAGATCATGTAATGAATGCAATGTCACTCGCATTCTACCGCTTTGACAGAGATACACTGCTGCGTCTAGTTTTATCTACGTCATTAATGCCATTTGATTTTATGTTCCATTAGTCCGATACAATAAAATAGTCGTGTGTCAGTTCACTTCAGCTTAGTGAAAACAGCAATAATTAATCGGAGTAATGAAATGAAAATAATTCGACGTATATCACTGCGCAAGTTGAATATGTCAAGTTTTAGTTCTTAATATCGGAAACGTATATTTTTGTCGAAACGATCCATGCTATTTTAAGTAAAATAAATTATGTGTACGGATTGTGTTTCAATAAGTATCTTGTTCTTCTAGGAAGTTTATTTATATTGTTCTAAAAGAATGAAAACCATGTGGCTTTTACAGCAGACATTATTAGTTGCTCTCTTTTTATCTATATTTGGGCATGGGCAAACCCTCTCAGCAAAAAATGCAACATCATTTTCCAATGTTGAAGAGAGTGCCGTTAGTTCACTACAAGACTTTGAAAATCTCTTAAACCCCAGTGTTACGAACCACTGAGACGTATTGTGAAAATTAAGTCCATCAAAACTGCAGCTTGTCAGGAAAATTGTTAATGAGCCATCATTGCTTAAACAGCAAATTAGTACGAGTAAGCAAAACATCCTTACCAGTGGATCGGTCACTTCGAACTTCGTCATGATCACCTGATTAGAATAACCGACCCACAGCCCGGTGTGGAGCACAATTGTCAACATCCCATCTTGTTCTTGAGTGTTTGAACTTAACAAGAGAAAAATCATTATTAAAATATACATCAACTTAATTGGTTTATTCAAATTAAAAAATTGATGAGCTAAAATTATAAAACTGTTAAAATCAGCTGGGTTTGGATCGCTAATATGGGTTGTTTAATTCATATTTCCATCTGTTACTGTAAACCAAAAAAACAGAACTTTTAAATGTAATTAAAACTTTGATATTGACAATAGCTTATTGTAGATTATAAAATTATTTCCATGTACTGATCTACTCATATTACTGTCTCAAATAACGTAAAATTATGTAACTCTCAGTGGTCGCTCATGACCTAAGCAATTTTGTGGTGACATTAAATAAATAAACAAAAAATATTCACTTAGCTTTGTACTGTTCTTTCGCAATGTCAGATCGTTTGACACTTCGTTGTTTTCACTCTAACATTCTCATTATTTTTTACTCCACATTGACAATTAATAGTTGGCAATTTTTATGTTAACATTATATAGCGTGAGTGCGATCTTGTGATTTCAATTTTCGATACTGAACTGTAGTTAGCAACCTCATTACTCAAGCCAAGTCTTGCGACATCTTTAGCCAAGTGTCAGATGGAAGTTAGTGGCAGTCGGTAGGCCTCGAGTACGAAGTCGGACTCTGTCGTTCATTGCCGCCTGAGGAGCTGTCTCGTCGCTTGAGCACAACTTGCATCAAAGCAGTTTGGAGCCACCGCGACAGCTCCCAACGAGGTTTTCGGATCCAGCCGTATTCTGACGGCGGAATTCCGTCATGTGGAACCCGCAGGGGGAGGGGCGGAGCACAGCCGCTCCGCGAAGGAGGTAGAAATGAAACGCCCGCCCCCGCGGGACACGTTGGCGCAGCAGGACCCAAAACCCACGTTCGGGGACAGAGACATTTCGCGCGGAGGAAGAAGGCGCGTTTAATTGAAATCAGCCTAAGAGGCCTGGTGCGCAACACGGTGGTGGCACATGAAATATCAAATTCATCTTTATCACACGATGAATTTTCAAGAATGAATGAATGTGTACTGTAGCTGAAAAAGACACAATTGTGTTCCTGTGTGTGTGTTGTACATGAGTAATAGAACATTTCAACCTGAGTCCTACATCTTAACCCCTCATCCGGTAAAGAAGTACTGATATTAATAAAAGTAATATACCATAAATAAGTAATAGTAACAGCAACAATCATAGTAAATAGTAATAACTTCCGGAACCTGTACGAACATTCCGCACTTTATAAGTCTTTGATTAAAGAGAAAATAGCCTGAACTGAATCCTAACTTTGAACAGTCAAGCCTAGAAGAGTTCTTTAAAGTATTATGGGACATTCATTACAGACCTATAGGTGCATCAATTTAGTTTTACGTATATTTTGAGTTTCAGGTCTTTACTGATCATCCATGCTTGCTAAGGAGAGGGGGGGTACCCTGAAGAGCTAAATCTCCAAAATATAACAGATGGTCCAAAAGCTATCATTTTGTGAATTCTGCATAATTGGGCTCTAGAGCCCCGTATGATTCCTTACATATTCCCCTACGCATTCCTTCCAATTATTGTCCCTGCAACTTCCCCACACGTTGCCCGAATATCACCTACACTTTACCACATCTTTCGAGGCGTTCACCGCATGTTATTAGTATGTATCCACGCATATATTATATCTGCGTGTTCCTTATAAGAATGAGTGAATATCATAACTTTATAAGTGAAATTTTATAAATTCTGAGAAAAAGGTGTCTGTTTTAGGCTGTATTTCAAAGGTGGTGTATTTTCGTGGTTTTAATGAACAATTGAAATGCCTTGGTTTTAATGATAAGACAAATAATATTGCAGTAATATTGAATTAAATGGATTTCTCAGAATTTATAAAATGTCACTTATAAAATTCTGGTTTTGATGCATTCACATTATCTCCTAAATATTTCCTCACATCTTCAACATTATGTTACCTTATATAACCTCACCTCTTACCTTAAATTTCCACCCACTTATCACATCACGCGCAACACATTTCCCCTATTAGTTAGTTTGAAAATTAAACTGGCTACTAAAAAACCTAATTTAAGAGTTTATAAATAAGAAAAAAATGATTTACAATATGGCGACGTATGTTATAGTTCCTCCCTCGCCGGATAAAACAAAAAGGTTTGAATGATTAAAGTAACCAGCAGAGCGAAAAATCGTTTCCGCGTTATTCATGATAATAATGTGCGTTGCATGTTCACCAGATGATGTAACTATGCTCTAATCTACAAACATTTATGTTTTGGTTTTAAATATCTTTGAAGCAGGAATGGATGAACAAAGCAAAATTCTAATAGTACACCTCTCGATTACTCGCAAGAGTAATGTGATAGTTTGCGTCTGCAGCCGAAGAGCGGGGTGCGGCGGGATAAAAGGGTAGAGCGGTGTAGAGTGGGTAGTAAAGAGGGGGTGGGTTGGTGCGACACTGTGCGGAGAGGGACGGAGACGGAGAGGGACGGAGACGGAGAGGGACGGAGACGGAGAGGGACGGAGTCGGAGAGGGACGGAGACGGAGAGGGACG
>BOPP01000156.1:1862833-1889416 GCA_017312745.1 Gryllus bimaculatus
ATATATATATATATAGTTTTCACCGATTTTCAATAGAAATGTTTTGGAAAGAGAAACACTCTCGTTGATATATAACTTAAATAACTTAACGTTTTCACTGATACCGCCACCCAATCAAAGCCAGTCCCCCCCCTCTCGTTCCGCTAGGTCGCCTGTCACCCCTTGCGCTCTTCGTCGTCGTACTTTGGTCCATTAGGCCTCGACGCGTCCTGGATCGCGGACTCGAGTGTCTCAGTGTTTGCCTTTTCCAGCCGCCCACCTCCGTCGCGAGTAAGCCATCCCTCCTTGCTTGTTTTCCGGGTCGGCTTTCTGGGAAACAGAAGAAGGCACAATTTACTTGTTTACTTGGAGACGCTGCTCTACTTTCATTAAATGATTTTTTCGTTAGCACTTGTGGAACATATCCTCCATTGTCAGTCGGTAAATGATGTTGAGTTGAGATTCAATATAATAATATAAGACGCATTTCCTAATATTCGCTCGCATATGTGAGATAATTAATTTAGTTTTACAATAATATAATTGTAGTACATCTGGAGACACATTCATTATTATCACAAATATATTTATTCATTTATTCTTTCAACGTATAGATTAACTTTGCCATCACGTGGAAGTAATACTTCAGTCAAACTCACGTGTTTATTGAAACACGGGGGAAAATGAGTGGGTTCAAGCATGTGCTGAAAACTAAATGACTTACAATGATGTTGTTGTGGTACCTTGCATTTACTTACTATTCACGTGTTGGCTTAGAAAATTAATAAACTTTAAAGTTAACAGAAGAAAATTTGTAAGAGTATGTTCGGTTAAAATGCATTTAAAACTCAAAGAAAGTTTTACGTTACCATCAGGATTATATTTTAACGACAGTGGTTTACCTTCTTGGAAACTTTCCAAACTTGTATGTTCGGTATGAATTCGTAACAGGTTTCTAGGCAAAAACGCAGAGATTTTATTTTGCATGAAAGCGTACATATTCGGAGAAAGAATTGCGTTGAGTAAGAGCACCTGGTACCTTCGCATATTTCATCGCCGAGAGGAAGTGTGGCGAACAGAAAATGTATGTTCTCTGCCAGCTCCGCACGACGCGTCGCGGTGAGAGCAATGCTGTTGCAGCAATAATGCATGCGCTGCTGAGTTACGCCTTCACGAAACACATAAGATATTCTTCGAAGAGTATCAATTTTACGGTAATAACTGTTATAACTATAATTACTTGTAACTATCTTAAAAATAGATTGCGTTTTGAAATTTAATTTTTTCACTTCTTCGATAGATTTATAGTTCGGATCCCAACAAAGTTTTAGCTCACTTAATAAATAATGATCTACATATTAAAAACACAAAAAGTGGAGTATAGAACTTCATATGAAAACAAATAACAATTATGAGAAAATATTTTGAAATATTTTCAAATCTTCTGTGTTTGCTCAAATTATAAGAAAACGTATTTTCTTTTACTCTTTCTTCGAATATAATTGAAATATTAGCGACGATATGTTGATCTTTTTTTCACACTTTGTTCATTTAATTTTGAATCACCAAGATCAGCAAGATCATTTATAAGATCAGCAGGCAACATCAATATTATAATTGCTTGAATTAAACTATTTTATGAAGTGGAAGAGACATTTTTAATTATTAACAGAATATTTCTGAAAATAATTTTAAAACGATATTTCGAAAATAGGCAGGTAAATTTGAGGACGATAATGTGATTTCGCCTTCATTTCTTTCTTCGTGTCCTTGTGCACTGTCATATTGAGCATTATTTAAAAATCTATTCATTGTCGGGACAAGCTCTTAGCGTCTGACCGGACGTCCGGTGTGAATGGTAGTGTAGTGCATGTAATGTAAGTATGGTAGAGTAAAAGTAAATGTAAGTGATGGCAGGACAAGAAAGAGAAAGGAAAGATCGCACGCGGTCTGAAGCCCGTTTGTAAATTTACTGCTCCGGTATTCACCTAGTGTTGATCGGAGAAACCACGGAAAAGTACTGATCACAGCAGCTAGCCGCTAGAATGTTCCTTCACACGGTCCAGTGGCTTAATCTGACCTACATATGTAGCTAGTGGTCTCCCAGTCAGAGACACTGCAGTGACATCAGTTGATGCCCTGAGCCATCTGTCCCGGTGAGAGCCACTGTTAGTGCCGTAACTCTGCCATCCGGAGGGGAAACAGAAAACCGCATCCAAGAGATAATGAACGCAATCTACCGAGGCGGCCTGAGCTATCGGGGCGATCGCAGCGGCTGCCGCGCGGAGCGCGGGAGGGGGGGGGGAGTAGCAGCGATAGGCGGGGCCTCTGCAGCCAGGCGCACATCTGCGCGCATTTATCACCCCTTCCTTTCTCTCGCCCCCCCTCCCGCCGCAGCTGTCAGTGGTGCATCTGTCAGGGCGCCTTTGTCGGCGCGAGCGCGTAGGCTCTCTGCCGCGCCCCGACAATGAAAAATAATCGAGCGAACGCGCGTCTGGGCCGAGCTGTCAAAACTCCCAAAGACTCCTTCGAACGCGAGTCCGACGGACGCTCTCTCCGGCCGCCACGAGCCGCCTCCGCCTCCGCCCCCGCCCCAGACACAGCCCCCACCGCGAGAGGTGGCTCAGGGCAGAAAGTGCAGTGCGTCTGATAGGGAGGTCCAAGGGTCCCACTCCGCATGGTGGCGGAATTTTCCACACTAGCTTGTCAGCTAGGTCAAATTCAGTCGCTGTCTGGAGGAGAATAATAGAGGTCGGCTGCTCCGATCGGTAGATTTTTGTGGCTTCGATCGACACCAGGCAAATGCCGTAGCAGTAATTTAACAAACGGGACATGGCCCGCACGCGATCTTTCCTACCACTTCCTTTCTATCCTCACCCATTACACCCTCACTTACTTGGAGCCTATCCCCGTGGGGCCATGACGTGTTGGGATATACCTGTTTTTTGAAACCACATTATCCGACGGGCACGATACTGAGGGGGACGTCACCGCCTCCAGACACCCCTCTCCCTCCCCCCTGACGTGGCACCCATCACGCCTCCTTCTGCGTGCTCGCCGTAACGTCTACAATGCCAACGCCAGTGCGCTGCGCTCGCCACTCAAAGTACAACAGCTCTGGGGGAAGACGCTATCTGTCGCGGTTAGTCTGTCACCTCGCGATACTGCACTCGACAGAGCTGCGGAAGGTGCAATCGGTGTTGGCTTCCATTTACATTCTATATCGCCTGATGCTTAAAGGAAGGACATCAACTAATTGCAGATACCGCATACTCCTTGTTCCTCGGCTATCGAAATAATGAATGATTATTCCAGTTCGTACGTGAGGCATTTGGTGGTTAGTGCCTATTTAAAATACAAAACGAAAATTATTAAATATTTTATTGTATTGTAAGTTTCTTAACCTTGATAAGACAGACTGTTAGTTTTTATAACAATTTATTTCAAGTTATATAGTTAATTTTGAGGTATTTTTCAAAACACAACCCAGTTTCCAGGATAATTGACATCATAAATATATAGTAAGCATTTTTATCAAAAAATTGTCATTTATAGATATAAAATGATCAAGTAAATTTGCATGTCATTCCGGTAAGCTTACATGACAAAAGTCGCTTTTTTAAAAACAAATTCTACTTATCTCATGTTTAAACTTATTTCTGATATTCTCCTGAGTTTCTTTATGAAATATACACTGAAGAGACAAAAAACGGTACATCTGCCTAATATCATGTAGGTCCCCCACGAGCACGTACAAGCACAGCAACACGACATGGCATGGACTATACTAATGTCTGAAGTAGTACGGGAGGTAATTTACGTGTACACATAATGTTCATGTCTGTGCATTTTAGTGGCCAGTGGAAGTGTTTTAATTCAAAACAGTGTTCCTGGAGCAACTCGGTTAGCAATTTTGGACCTGTCACATTGTCGTGCTGAAATTTCTCAAGTCCGTCTGGATGCACAATGAACACCAATGGGTGCCGGTGATTAGACAGGATGCTAACGTATGTGTCACCTCTTAGGGTCATATCTAGACGTATCCGGGGTCACACATTACTCCAGCTTCACACCTAATACAATTACAGAGCCCGCACCAGCTTCAACAGCCCTCAATTGACATGCAGGGTTCATGGATTCATGAGGTTGTTGCCACACTCGTACACTTTCATCCGCAGCAATTGGAAGAAGGGTAGCACTTCTACTACGTGTAATGATTCTCTTCTATCGTCGACGGTCCCGGTCTTGCACGATATTTTAGGGGCCCGCCGGGGGTAAAGCCGTCTGTTTGATGTTTTACCGGATACCCTATATTTACGGTACACTCGTGAAATGGTCGTACGGAAAATTCCAAATTTCATCGCGACCTAAGAGGTGCTATACCACACCTCTCTTGCGCTGACTATAACACCACGTTCAAACTTACTTAAATCGCCATTGTAGCAGTAGGAAACCGATCTAGCAACGGTGCCAGTCTGGTTAATTTATTTAGTTGTTGCTGATCGGAGCAAAGTATTCTGATTAGTTCCAGATCTCTTTATTTTAATGCGCATGGCGTACCATTTTTGGGGCTCTTCAGAGTATATTTCTTTTGAAACTTAAAATTTTCCATTTTTCTCACTCGCACAAAATAAACAATTCATGCTTTCGTCATTTTACTTTTAATAAATATGGGCGAAATATCATAATTTTACACCAACTAGATGTATGAATATCTATTCGTTTCGAATGTCCAGAGGTAGGGATTATCTCATATTGATATTGAAAATTATCCCTTTTTAAGAGAGCATTCTCATTCAAGTAGCAATAAGTAACATTTATATTTCTACAACGATATATAATAAAACACGAATGAAAGTTTGCACGAATGCACAATACGTCAGAAGCCATCAACTAGGAACCGCCTTTGTCTGTCAATGGGTGAACGCTCTTTTAATTCAATTGAAGGCCACGATAATTATTCATCGAAATCGCCATCGACACGGTCTGTCCGTTGCGCGCTTCCAGCTCCAAAGACTTTTTGTTGCGAAGTGTTGACAATGTTCGCCAAAGTTTGAGCCTCAAAAGTTTCCAACGATTGCGAATAGAGTAAGGCGTGTTGAATCTCTTCATTCCGTAGATTTATTTTTCAGCTTGTTTTCTTAATGGATTGCAAGAAGGTTAAAATAAGGCTGCCCGAACAAAACTTCGTCCTCGGAGTTTACTTAGTAACGATGGTCTCAAGTAAACAGACTTTTTTTTGTGTTTGTGTCTGAGCTACCCGAATTAAAAATGGCACACAAAAGCTTTTAAACACGGCTTCTTCCTTGGTATGTAGAGGTTATCAAGAAGCTTCCTTCATTATTTGTCGCGTGAGAAATAGTTCAGAGGAAATGAAGATTTCATTCATTTCTGTTCTGTTTTTCTTTTTCAGAAAGCAAGCCTTCGATTGGTAGTTTTCTTATTATTCATTTTCGCATTGCAGTGATGCTCATTATCACAAAATATGTTTTGAAAATAAAAACTAGTTTGCTTCTCGCAGACACAGACAGCGGTTTCCTCTGTCACTCACAAGGACGTCACAAAAGATTTCTGATGATGTCATTTTGACATTGGTTGAAATGATTGAAACGTAGATTTTACCAAAGAAATTAAATTGAAGGTATGGGAAGTTACGTGAAGGTAAACCTTCGGCGAAAATGGATGGACACATACCATTCAGACCCGAATAAAGATTTACTTTCCATTTAATAACCATCCAATACTGCTCAAGTCATTACTTTAGGAACAGTTTGTGGCGAGGAGGCATCAAAAATTATTGAGGAACTAACTTGTACACTGTTATATTCCGTCATGTATAATAGTGAGAGGATAAATGTAGATATGATGCGTGGGTTTGCAATACTAAACTAAACGCGAGATGATCAATAACAAAATTGTAATTCATTAAAATAAATAATAGTTTATAATTTTATCGTCATTCACTAGACACTACTACCCTTATTTTCATATGTTCATTAAAATTAATTAAAAGAATGATGGATAATAAAGAGTGTATTCAGAATTTCTGAACAACGTGACTGTTAAACAAAATATTAGCCAACATTTGAGATCACGCCGGCAATTATTGTCGAAATTATGTATGTCATTAATCTCGAACCATTTAATAAACCACCAATATTTTGATATAGAATCGTTCTAAAACTTCAATCACGTCCGTTTGGCCCTGCGCGAAATCTATATACATGAAAATCTTCAAACGCCTTTCGCAAATAGATGCAAAAACTACTCGACCGAAAAGTTCACCCTTTGCCCTACGCCCTCCGTCCTTGGTATCTGGAGGGTTTAAAGAGTGGTTTGCATTTAACGGGCGTTGAAGATGAATACTTTTATGACAACGCAAGTGCCCCTGAATATATGTTCTAGGCAACCCGCCGCATCGCTTAGTGTCAAGCGCAGCTTGGCTGCATATTTTGCTCCTTCGATTGTGAAATATTGGCCATAATTACTTGAACATTATTTCGGACAAGTAAATAAAATTTTTTCAAGACTGTGTCATAGCAAACACATTCCCAAATTTGAGAGAAAACGTTTTAACAATAGAACACTTAACAACCATTTCCAAACCAGGACATGAAAAGAACCCACACTCGTGAGAAGTTCTTGCATCGATTAGATATTTTTGCAGAGCGTAGAGTGAAACTTGGTTAACAATCTCGTGACCAGAAAGAAAATTGTGAGTATAATGCATTTCAATTATAATTTCAATGTATTACACACAGTTGTTACGGATATCAACGTGATTCTGTTTAAGCAATGCAAGCAATTTCTTTATACTCTCGGGAGCGAACATATTAATGACTTTGGTTTGTTGGTTATTTTATTCATCATTCCACTATTTAGAGTGAAATGGTGTGGAAGAGTTTCTATGACTAAAGAAAACGTGCTCAAATCGTCTATGTCTTTCATCCGCCGCATACAGTGTTTTTTATTGTTTATTGAAAAAAATAATAAAAATCAACAATAATAAGCTATTGAACACTATTCTTTGTCCCTGGTTTATTTGTTTTGCTTATTGTTTACTATTGTTGTCTCAGCTGATGTTCTCTCCCATACGTCATATTCAGTTTCTACTACTGTTTACTAAATAAATCAAATTGGTTTCATTAATGGTATATCATTATTCCTTTGTGTGTGACGGTGTCGTGCGGTGTGTTGCAGTGCCGCCCGGCGCCCCCACCATCATCGACGAGCGCGGGCGCGAGCTGCCCTCCACCGCCGGGCCCTACGAGGAGGGCGCCTCCATGAAGCTCACCTGCGTCGTCAGCGGCGGTGAGTGGCTGTCCTACGCCCTTCGTCCTACGCCCTCCGTCCTACGCCCTCCGTCCTACGCCCTCCGTCCTACGCCCTCCGTCCTACGCTATTCGTCCTACGCCTTCCGCTCTCGCGCATCACACGGTCTGGAAGGCAATAATAAATGCTCTTTTTCTCTCTTGAATCGACTCAGAAAGAGTTCGTGTGGTTAGGCATATACGTACATTTCATGCCCAAAAGCAAAAACTCAATGGGCATATCATGTTTTTTGGGGGAAGAAGAGCATTCCAATTTTGAAAATATTCATAAAATATCCTATTTTCTTGTAAAACTGATGTAATTTAAGCAGAATTATCAGACATCAACATAAAGGTAATTCATGAAATGATTATACATATGATACATACCTAACTATTGAAGAATACCATAATTAGACAGTACACATTTGTCTCAAATGCGTGTGATTACCTGAATCGTTTCCATTATCATACATTGTCCAGGGTTGTATTAGGTTATCACACAAACATATTTCACATTCACATGATACTTTATCGGCTTTGACTCTGGGGCAAGTAGCTTATATTTATTGCAAACATTAACACATTATTCATCTAATAACCAAGTAAGCAAATTAAGACTCTTCAGCAAGTACTCAATGGTACTCTGTATAATCTTTATTTGCATGGAATAAGAATTCAGAGAACAGCAAAGAATTCGATAAAGCATAACAAATTGTCTGCACTTACCTCCTCGACCCCTCCTCTACCTGTGTATGTAGCAGGGTCAATTTTACTAACAACTGTCGTTAGCTTGTGCGTCAGCCAATGCTACTGTCCTGCCCAAACTGTTTGTCATTGCGTCTCCACCCGCGCAGTCCCAGAAATAGCTTCATTCAAGAGACCCTGATTTTGGCAATGTTTATATTTTCCGAACTCACCCTCTAATAATTTTGAAAAATGCAAAAAAAAATAGAGGAAGAACTTTATGATCTAAGAGTATTGAATTACATTAACCCGTGTTTCTGAACCCCTGAAGTAGTTTCAAAGTACTTTGTATATTTTTAAGAACGACCCACCACCACCATTTTAAATCAATTGATATATAATACGAATATAGATTTAGACGCATTGCGTAGGTGGTACTATTAAAAGCTTGTCACAATTTCAACTAATAATTGTTATTACGTTTCATTGGCGAGATGAGTATAATTGTGAAAAATTATGTATTATTAAAGTATAAAATATAATTATTTTCTCGCTTGCGATGGAAAATATATTCGTTCATATTTATTACGATGTGTCAAGAAGAAATTTTATTGTTGACCATTTTCTGTGAAATCTTTTAGCCCTAACAAAATTAGTTCAATATTAACATTTTCAGAAACGTAAGCTGTTAATTACGTTAATAATCAAGCAGCACCTTTGCCCCCTAAAAACGTGGTCTTAAGAAGCAAATAAAACAAACATTCTACAACAAATATATGTACAATCGGTATGTAAGTAACTTTCAAAACAGCATATACTTTTGCAACTCGACCAAACGTAGCCCCAACCGACTTTTCTAGCTGCAACTTTTCTCTTTCCGCAAGACGTTCCACATTGTCGCGTTGCCCTGCGCACGGGCCGTCACCGAGTCCCCCACCTGAGTACATTGTCTTGAGAGCTTCGTGGGAGCGGAAATTCGCAGAACGGCGCCGGGGGCGGGCGGGGGCAAGAAGGGCGCTCCCTCAGGGCGCGTGGTCTCGCGGGCGGGGCCCTTCTCGTGGGCGGTAATCGACTGGGCGCCCCGGGCTATCCGCGCCCCGAAGCGGCTTTTTTCGCTGAGTGCGGGCGCCCTCGCTGCCCGACTCGCTCTCCGCATGCAGGCCCCAACCACACAGACAAAAAGGCTCACGTAGAAAGAAAAAGTTGTAAGTGATAGTAATAATAATAATAATAATAATAATAATAATAATTATTATTATTATTATTATTATGGCAATAATAGTAATAATAGTAATAATAAGACGCAATAATTGTTTTAAAAATACATTTTGAAACGAAGTAATTAACAGTCCAGAATGCGGTGGATACATTCGGGAATACTAAAAAAAGTTAAGCGATGTTTTTAAATTCGCGGCTCAATTGTTTTCTATAAATTGATAAATAAAAGCAACACACAATTAAATATTATTTTCAATCAGTTGCTCAGTAATTTACAATACACTCCATCAATAAATTATAGTTGAAAATATGTATTTTTCTATTTACCCTATATCCCTTAATTATTTCCTGCAGTTAATTTTGCCCTCGTATGTTCATGTTTCTTTTTACTGTGCGCCAACAGGTCGCGCTCCTGAAAATCTCGCGCCCCCACCTGCACGTGACAACGCCCCTCGATTCCACGTCACGCCTCCCTTGTCCCCACCCTCCTCCTCAGCTCACCCCTTCCCTCGCCGAATCGCTCCACTTTGTTCCAAATGAAGCTCCCTCTCTTTCTTCTGCCTTCCTTTATTCGTGCTTTTCTCGCTATTAAAACAGTTGCCTTACACCCTGGACAATGAGAAGTTTGTCTTTTCTAATACTTTCTTTCCCCTTCCTGACTTTTTTCTCTCTGCTCTTTGCTCTTTTCATTTTAATTTGTTCATTGTACATTGGTGTTTCACAATTCCATCTTATCATCCCTCTTTTTTGTGAAAAATAACTTTATTACGCACATTTTTTTCTAATTTATTTTGTCGTAACAGCCGTGTAAATCGATAAATGAAAAATGTAGTGTCAATCAGCAGCGGACTGAAACATTAACAAAGAGTCCTTTGCAAGTATTTTTGAGATAAAAAAATATAACGTCATGTTAAATAATTGTATATTATTATTATTATTATTATTATTATTATTATTATTACTATTAAATAAAATCAGAACTTCTGTTAACATTGTATCACTGATTTTCTTAATTTCTTAGGCAACTATCATCAGTATTATCATGATTATACGAGTTAACAATTTTTTCATACACTCAATTCATCACAACAATATCCATTTTTCCTAACCTGCATAATTCTAGTTTTTTTTCTCTGGAAAGAACGTATGTTTTTTGGTTACCTCATTTACTTCCCTCCACATCTTGATTACTTGATCTTCACACCAATATCTATTATTCTCTTTATCTACCAATCAAATAACCTTTCTACGATTTAACTTCGCATTATATCGACAAACGTATATTCATATTTGATATCCATTTATCTACTTTTACGACGACCCATATCTGTTCCCAATTCTGTCTCTCACGCCCAACGTAACCGTACTACTTAACAAGTACAACTTTTTGAACCACCATTTAATAAACAATGTGTATCACACGCTAGCATTTGTCCATTGGCTTCGGCTGATTGTGAAATAAGTACAAAACACAAAACATGCATTCCCTCACTGGAAAAACGTACACAGTTCTGGTGATAAACATGCTACGAACAAAATGAAAAATAAAATAATTATAAGGGGTCAATACATCTGAATGAAAAAAAGTAAAAAATTATGGATTACTAAAGTCAAAATACGCTGTATTTCTCATGAATGACACATTCTCAACATGTTGAGAAAAGGGCCATAGAAGGCCGAATTTCGAGAAAACGTGGGCTCAGTTGTACGAACCCCACCCATCACGCAATAAATAAAAATGTTTGGAATTGCAGGACCGCTTTTTTTGTTGTGCAAGCGTTCTTCCGTTTAGAGGCGAAGGAAATACAAAGACGCGTCATAGACCCTTTAATTACAACACATGAACGAGACTGCATGATAAGACTAGGTTTTGCGGTTTATGTTGTTATAATTATTTTGTTAACTGTTAAGAAGCTGATATGCTTTAAATAACAATTATATTATTTAGAAAACAGAGAGAAATCAATATTTAATTTATAGAAATACACTTGTATATGATTACTTTATTCGTTTAGTAGTTAAAAGGAGTCGAATACAAGGAACATACAATACTCCAACATTGGCAATGTATCCATCTCATGACCCAACTTTACAAAACTGTTCGTCTACACTCTGTTCTCGTTGCCTGGAACGTTTACAGGATTCACCGCCTTTCCTCACTTCTACCCCCTCTCCTCCCCCATTTCTAACAGATCCCGCACGTTGCCCGCCAACCGCCAATTTCCTTTCCCCGCCCCCTGCGCCCTTTCCGCCCACCCGCCGTCCGCCCTGCGTCTCCAGACCCCCCCCTCCCCGTCTAGCGCCACACTTAGCGCCACGGACGCTCCAGCGCAGAAGGTCGCGCTCTTCATCGGAGACTCCGCGCAAAACGCGAGACGGCGTAGTCCCATTCCCCGCGACCGTGTGCGGGTAACACGCTTACAACGAGCGGAGGCCCACCTCCCCTTCGCTGCGCAGCGGCGGCGCGCGCCACCGTAAAAGCATTTCCAATTCATTATCACTTGCCGTCGACGTTTCGACTCGGCCGGGGTTAATACATACGAACATGGAGCCCAAATTTAATGTACATTAAATTACATTTCCATCGAACTGAATGAATAATGGAATAGCGGACACAGAACGTGAAAAGCGATGGAAATTCAGTAATTGTACGAACGATAAATAAGCCGCGCATTTTCCACTCCGTTGCAACTAATTTTAAGGAGCTAATATTCATTAACAAGTAAGCCACAAACACAATATTGCAATATTGTTGTTGGACTGTGTTACACGTGTTCCAGGAAAAGCCATAGTTAATAGAAGTCTGCTTCATGTGCCGCCACTGACAAGCAATTGAAATGATTTAATCGCAAATTGTATAAAAACATGATTGAATTGAAGTAGGAGTAATACCAATCTAATACACAAATAATTAATTTTTTAATATGTCGAACTCTCATATTGACGTGTTTTGAGGGTATGTTTATAAATTGCACTTCTCTCCTATACACTTTTTATAATATTTAGAAACGATTCAGAATTTCATATTTACGAAAATCCTGACCTCTAATGCGAACATAAGTAAGCTCTCAGAATATCTAATTATGAAATGAAAATAGTCAGCATTTGTGGCAATGCACATTTTACTGAAGACGTGAATGGAGCAACGTTTTTCTCAATGAATAAACTTTATAAGTATCTCTTTTCATTTTACTTGAATTAAAAATTTTATGAATAGATATGCAGTGTCTGACAATGAGAAGATGGGACCGGCCGCTCGAATACTAGTTATGGTGGTCCCCTATTTGGCTCTTCGCTTCGCCGTGACAGTGATCCAACATAAGAGGAGGAATTCGTAGCAGCGCATGTAAGTGGTACTTTATCATACGACAATTTTGACTCTGATACTGGCTTGTAAAGCTAGTAGCTCCGAGCTGGCAGAGCGGCACCAACCAGGCATTGAATGAGGTTGCCGAGAGGGCGTACTGGGTTCAGGAAGGATTCGAATATTCGCCGGTCACCGTACTTGTGCCACGGCAGGGGGTGCGGATAGCGCCTAGGTGCCCATCCCGGGGACATTTACCAGTTGGTATAACAAGAGATATACACATACACCCTCACGACGGGGTTCTGCCACTCCCAGAACAAGCACTAAGAACCCGACTGGCCTCTCTACGTGAATGCTGCAGTGCGTGTAGTGTGAATAAGAGAAGAGGTTAAGGCAAGAAAGAGGAAGGAAACATCGTGCGTGGTCCATGACCCGTTTGTCTAATAGTGATCGGAGGAACCACGAAAAACTATCGATCACATCAGGCAGCATCTAGAAATCTCCTCTAGAATTCAGTGGCTGAATTCCACCTTGCTATTGCTAGTGTCGACAATCCTGGCACCGTCGAGATTCTAACTTTACAAACTTCCCCTCAGATCCTCTGCAAAAACAGTAGCAATACTACACACAGTCTGTCGCACGATCATGAACATTTTATTGTAAATAAACAGGTAGATTCTTCTTCTGAAACGTGTAACTTAGCGAAGCGTACGTTCACCACCATAGTGCCTACGTTTCATCTGTAGACTTTTTAATGCCACTACAGTAAATAATTCGGAAATCAAAAGAAACACACCTAAAAAATACGTTTATATGTTCCAGTGACAGAATCCAAATGAAGCTGTGTTTAAACAAGACCCGAGAGCAATTTCTTTTTCCTACGACATTAATTATCTGCAGCCACTGGTATTGTTGCTATTCTAACTTTTGGAAAATTTCTGTCATGTGACTGAATAATAGGAATAATTCTACATCAGGACAGAAACAAAGGAAAAAATTGTTTCAAATACATCTAGGCGATCACTTAATCAATGAAATTCGTAATCATTGTTTAGTGGCCATTATTAACATTTATTTCAAACATTTTTCTAAAATACCATATTCTTTTGCATTGAAACATCTCATTTTTTTGTTTAAGTAATATCATCATTTAATCAAATTGCAGAAATTTAATAACAGAAACACATCTCAAAAACTAAATAAATACCTTGTTTATTTTTCACATTCAAAGAGAAAAACTAATATTAAATTAAGAAAATAATATTTACAAAACAAATATTTTATTTATCATATTTAACTTTTTTTACGCAAAATCGGCCATCATGGGGCCACGCGATTAGTGCATCCCACCGGATCTCAGCTTTGAATATCGGGGTAGGTGCACGTTACTTTCTATTGGGGGAATAAGCATTTGTACGCTGATTCCATTTTTACACCCCAGGGTCGTTAGCACTGGGGGATGGGATGAAATTGTGATGTTGAAATGATGAAATAGACACACACACACACACACACAAACATTAAGAGACACACACAACACAACCATGCCCGAGGCGGGAGTGGAACCCGCTATCCTTCGGTCCGAGATCGCTACGGCACTACTGTCTTAGCGATCTCGGCCACCGGATCGGCCATATTTAACTTTATATTATTATCTTTCTGAAATGTAATTAAATAATTTCCAGATACTATTATTTTTTTTCTTTTTATGTATAGTATCTTATATCTACGTAGTTTCTTTTTTGTTTATATAATATCTTGTCAAAATAAGGAAAATCATTATCCCTGAGTCTTGTGTTTCTTGAAAAGATACGCTGTTATACTCCTGTTCATAAAGTGACCCTGCCAAGCAAGAACGTGTGCGTGCATCGAAGTCAAATTCTGCGCACTCGGAAAGGGGATGGCAAGGGGTCGGCGCGCGCGGCCGAGCGGCGCGGGGCGAAGAAATAACGCGACGCGCAGAAGCCCCAAAGAGCGGCCGCCCGGCGACTCGGAGCCCGCGCGTGCATCAACGTCCGAATTCCCCGGCCGCGCCCCCGGAAGCCCCAGCGGCGCCCGGCAGCCCGGAGGGGCGCGCGGAATATTCCCAGCGCTCTACGCGCCACGGCCACTGCCCATCGCCCACCGCCCACCGCCTGCCGCCCTTCACCCACCGCCCTCCACCTCACAGAACCAGCGCCCCCCCCCTCATGCAATCCGTTTTGCAAGATTCCACCAGGCGCAATCTCTGAGAGGGCGAATCCCCATCGTGCCCAACCCACGCCTCGCGAAATCCCACCTCGCCAAAAAACAGCCTCGCCAAACTCCCCCCTCGCCAAATCCCTGCGTCACCAAATCCCCTCCTGCCCCAATTCTCGCCACGTCTAATCATAGCCTCATCCAATTCTCTCCTCACCCAATTCTCACGTCGACCAATTATCGCGTCGTCCAATCCCAGCCTCGACTAACCCCCGCCTCGAGAAACCCCTATCATGCCATATATTCGCACCACCCCACTCCTACTACTCCTAACCCCCGCTTATAAAAACACCCACCCCTATCAACATGCTTTTGGAACAATTTTTACAACACCCGCCTTGCCCTACACCCTACACTTACATAGTTCACCCCATGTCCCGCAGAACCCCCTCCTCAACTCGTCTCCACTATACACATGACGACCTAGAATACAGCGCCTAATTTCCTCTCCGCCAATACCTCCCCACTTTGTTCGATGACGCCTCCATTTGATTCTCCCCGCTTCTAGCTTTGCGGCTTCCATCGCCCTGACACATGACCCCTACCCTGTTCCTCAACGCATCTTGGTGCGCAGAGAATAGCAACCAACTGAGTTCCACTATTACTTTTTGCAGTATAATCCTTTCCACTGTCGTACATTTCAAACATTTACATTCATTTGTCTAACATTTTACTCTATTTTTACAAATATTTTCGTGGCTTTTTTAACATTCCTCAAGAAATATTTTTTGTTGTTTTTCTCTTATTCATGTTTACTGTATTCACGAAAAAATCCTCTTTTATACTTCTCTCGGATCTACTTTAGGCTGCCTTTAATTTAGTTAAAAAAACTTACTTTATTCTTTCTGCTTGCCTCGTAACATTTGCCTTGCTGATCTTCAGCTAGCAAAAGTCTCTTACTGACCGGGCGTGTCGAGCTAGTCTCATCACGTCTCGTATTTTATACCGGCTGTATTATACACAAAAGCTTATTGTCTTTGGCTAGCCCGGTCGGACAGCCAACTACCCTCATAGCCCCACTCCTATCACGCACCAATTTTAATCACCCACCCCACGTTACAATATTCTAAAATTTAACACGTGCCCTTCTACCAGCGTAACCACTACTGCCGTACCACTCCACCACAGAACGATCCGCATCACCCACCCCATGTTGCAATATTCAAAACTCAACACGCCGCTCTATATTCTCCTGCTGTTGCGCATCTACGCACTGATCCTCTTCTCCAACATCTCTCCACTGCCTCGCCACCCGCCCGCTTGCCCGCCCGCCCCATTCGGTCGTTCCGTCCGTCTCGTCCGTCCGTCCGTCGTCTGTCGTCCGTCCGTCCGTCCGTCCGAACACACACACACACACACGCGCGCGCGGCTGTGTCCTCTTCGCGCTACAGGCCCCGCCCAGGCGATGGCAAACCGCGCCGCCCCGCCGTTCAAAAGGTCTGCCTGCCTCTCCCCGCTCGAGCATTCCCTCCATTTCAAATCCAATCCTCGGAGCAAAAATCCCCACCATTCCATCCTCCCCTTCTGCATCCACATCTTCAATCCCACGCCTTCCACTCTCTTTTTCGTTCCTCCCCGCCCATCTTTCCGATCCGCCATCCCCGCCCGTTTCCTCTACGCTTCCTCCATTCTCCGTCCGCTTTTCAACCCACATCCGTTCCCTCCCCGCCCTCATCCCTTTCTTCCGCGCCTCCCCGTTCTCCGGCTCCCTTCCTTCCGCAATGTCCCCTCCCCGACTCCGCACCACGAGCGCCGGACTTCGCTAGCCCCGCCCCCGCCCCCGCCCCCCCGCCCCCGCGCGCCGTCCATAATACCGCCGAGAGCGGTGAGGATGTCGGCGGCGGCGGCGGCCGCCGCAGGAAAAACGCGGCATGCGCTCGGTTCAGCGGGGCAAGAGAGCATTACAATGGAACGCCCTTCATATCTCGTCCGGCGCGGGCCCCGCACGCGTCCAAAAGGCGCGGAGGCGAGAGGTAGCGCGGCCAGGCCAACACAGACCGCGCGCGGCGGGGGGGGGTGGGGCCGAGGGTGGGAAGGGGGCCGGCCAACGAGCAACGCCGCAAAGGAACCGCGATGCAACGAAGCGATGGGCAAACAGAAGGAACGTTGCGGGAATTAAAGGTGCTGTGGGAGAAATCGAATGAATGGAGAAAAATCGAGAGAAAGCGAAGAGACGGTAGATGAAAAAGGCAGAACAACCTCCTGGTCGCAGATCCAAAAAGGAGGAAACCTCGTTGGTAGATGACTCATGATCCTTTTGCAAATCATGCCAACACTCCTTCATCTCTCAATACGTTGAGACGAAAAGAAATAGAACTGCGTATTTTACTGGAAAAATATTTTGCATAGAAGAGGAAATTGTGAGGTTTGTGGAGCACAGGACAATACACTTTGCATAAATGAAAAACTCAAAGTAATGATTACGTCAAGCAGTGAGTAATAGATGAGAATTTAGAGAATTAAGGGTGTTAGGGTGGTATGGTGATAAAGTAGGTGGCAATGGACATTCAAGAGGGAAAAAGCAATACGAATATTATCCCTGGCAAGAACACGGAGGTATCAACAAAGGACAGGATTTCAAAAAAATTGGACGAAAATCAAACTGGTCATGGTAAATTGTTCAGGTTTTACGACGAGAGAAACGGAAAAAAAGGTTTTGTAGTAGGAGAATTCGCATAAATGTGTCTGCTTCAAATGAACTTCTCAAACAATCGCCGCAAAAAAATTGTTTGAAATGTGGAAGTCCGAAATACCCACTTAAAATTTCTTTTTGTGTGTTATGTAAACGATTAGCTGATATGAATCGTTGCTATGTTCTCATCACTCCAAATTTGGCGGTAACGCGGTACTATGGTACGTGGGAGCCAAGAAAGACAGTAGGTCAAGGCGAGGCCGCTGGCAGGAGCAAGAGAGAGGCCTGGGCAGTGTAGGGCAAAACAGCAGGTCACAGCTAGCAACACGAGGTAAGACTAGGGAGAAGATACCACTATAGAAAAAACATTACTTTTTGTAGCTGAAAATATGTGTAATGCCAATAATAATACAGAGAAGTCCAATAATTCGGTTTAGATGTTCTGCCAAATATAATCGCATGTGTTTTCACAAATATAATGTAAATTTAACATTAACAACCGCAATAAAGAGGAAAAAACAACGAATATAGAACCACTAGAAAATAGTGCATTGTATAAATAGTATAAATAGAAGGATAAATAGATACGAACATATCAAACAAAACGTCGTTCACCAAAAATAGTTTATACTTTGAAATCGCGGAGTCATCAATTCTAACCACTATGTCAACGTTACAGTTAATCTCATCGTCTTTTCCTATTACCACATGCCAAGGAGAGATAAAAAACGTTTCTATCAAAACTAGGCCACTGAACATTCTAAGCGAGTCCCGCAACATGCCATCGGAGCAGAATTTCTGGAGCAGCTAATCGGGCTGATGCTCAAAGCATCCGGGCCACATCGCAGGCCTCTATGCTTCTAAAGGCTGACCTGAACGAGTGGGAAAGGAGCTTGCAGGACGAGTCCGCAGTGGGCGGGGCTGGGCGGGGCGGGCGGGGCTGGGCGGGGCGGGCGGGGCGGGGCGGGGCTGGGCGGGGCGGGCGGGGCCTGGGCGGGGCTGGGCGGGGCTGGGCGGGGCTGGGCGGGTGGGGAGGCTGGTGCGGGGCTGGGGCGTGGCGTGGGCGGGCTGGGCGGGGGCTGGGCTGGGCTGGGCGGGGCTGGGGGGCTGTGGGCGGTTGAGGGCTGAGAGGGGTGGGAGGGGCTGGGAGGGGTGGGAGGGGCGGGGTGGAGGGCTGGGAGGGGGTGGGAGGGCTGGGGGGGCTGGAGGGGCTGGTGGCTAGGAGAGCTGGGAGGGGGACTGAGAGGGGTTGGAAAGGGAGAGACTGGGGGGTGTCGTGAGGTCTGTGAGGGGGTGGGAGAGTGTGGGGAGGGGCTGGGAGGGCTGGGCGGAGATTGGGGATGGGACGGAACGAGATGGACCGGGGTGGTAAAAGGCATGCCACGGCAGAGAAGGGCGAAGAGGGAAGAAGTGGAAGAGGGAATGGAGGGAGGGGATAGAGGAAGACGGGAAGGGCGGCAGGTGAGGTGGGACGCGCCAGTGCACAGCTCTTCTTTACCCAGAGAAGAAGAATAAGAAAAAGTGGTATGGGAGGGTCGTAGTGTGCAGGATGGACAGAAGAGCGAGCGTGTAGGGAGGCGGAACGTGGTGGAATGGAGGGTTACGGGGAATGTCGAGCGCGCCGTGGGGACGAGATGGAAGTGGGAAGGACGTGTCATGAGGGTGGCAGAAGGGCGGGGCGGACAGAGGTGTGGAGCAGGGTGGCGTATGGTCGACGGTGCCGCGCACTGGCGGCGGGCAAGCGACCCAACGCCGCTGTTGCCGCACCCCCCCCCCCCCCGGCCCCGCGCAAAGCCTCATTGCGACGCACACTAGGGCGGAAACGGTAGAAAGACGTACGTAATGAATAAAATGGTTTCTAATTGTCATTGGACTTACACATTATAGTCATATGTGTGAGTCATTATCAGTGTTCCAAAAATTTGCCTAAACAAATCAGAACTCAAAATTAAATACACACGAGGTTTTAAGAAATACTAAACTAAATGAATGGGTAAAACAAATATTACAACACTATACATTCCAGAAATTTCTCAATTTCAAACGTGAAGATATAACCTATAATTCTGAAATCCTCAAAATCAATATAATATTTATAATTACTATTTTCAAAGTGTTCATCACTTATTTTCCTCATTATCTCAAAACCTACTACTTTGTCCCAATTATGGGCTTATTTTTTCGAAATGTCGTTGAAATTATAACAATTATTCCGAAGGTGCTTTACTTCTCTGGGAACGGGGCCATGTGAAATCCTCAGTTGTTTGCGATTTGTTAGCAATCGTCTTGCACAAATTCAACTATTTTCGTTTGAGAAAAGTAAGAGCCAAACACAGATTTACGTTTGAGTAAAACACGCAAAGGAAACTGAAAAATAACCAAATTATCAATCCACAACACCATCTTCATGAACATCTTTGTCACGATTCGTAGTTGCACCGGTTTAGATGGCTCACGGCATCAACTGCATTATTCAACAGCATCAACTGCTAATTCAACTGCAACTGCATCAACTGCTATAGCTGGACAGTTCTAGGGTCGAGTGCCGACGGTTTGGCGGAATTGCTGACTCTAGCTACAGAGCTAGATCGAATTCGCCTGCTGTCTTGAGAATTATAGTTGGTTGCTCTCGTCAGTACTTTTCTGTGGCTTCTCCAACCAACACCAGGCGAATGCTCGGAGCAGTACGCCATCACACGGTACCACGGATCTCGAGCGATCTTTCCTTTCTCTTCCTTGTCGTATCCTCACAACTTACTTACATGTACATGCACTACACTGCTGCACATGTCAGGAGATGAATCAGAAGTTCTGAGCTCGAACCGGCTGGGGAACCGGGTGGCCCGCAGGTGGGAAATGATTCATTAGCCGACTCGTAGATTGGTTGCGGGTGGACGATCAGAGGAGAAAAATCACAGCCACCTCCATCCATAAAAATATCATGCACTACACTTATGGGACCAACGGACTATGCCAATAATCGCCCGGAATCACTAATCAACAACGGAGCGCTTCTTAGTGAATTATGTAGCGGGAAGGGCGATTTCCTGCGACGAAAGTGTTCGGCCCACTGCCAGCGCAGCCCTTCCATCGCGCGCCGCATCGTCGTTCGGCGACGAGGGCGCGGCGTCGATTCTCGAGATCAGCCCTCTCAAACTTTCCCCCTGCGGGCCCGTCGCGGCGACAAACTGTTCTCGGGGAGATATTAGAGAGTAATTTAAAAGCATTTTCCAGAATATTTCGCTAGGGAAGCGTTCTAGCGGAAACCCTGTAATGGCCAAAGTTAGTGTTCTGGTTAGGGACGAAAACTTTTTTTGTGTGTGACATTTTTTTGCGTGTTTGCGATTCAAGAGTAGCGAAACTGGGAATAAACTATTCGTGTCGTGGTAAAAAGTCTTTGGAAATACTTCTCTCATAACATCTACGTTTTAATGTGCGTTTAATGAAATTAGTCGATCAAAATTATTCATTGATTTTAAAACATCCTTGAGAACTGAAAACACAACTATGAAATGCGTCTGAATTAGATAATATTTCTTTGAAAGGCTACGTTTAGTGAATCAATTATACTCAATGAAGTGATTTAATTACAACCTTCAATAATCATAGGTTAATTGACAAGTGTGGTTTCAATTATCACATCTTAACGATATACTTTATGAAGAGTAATAGGTTTTAAGATCAAAAGCATGTTGGTAAACACTTTTCAAATCGCTGTACTTCGCGTTCACGGTTCTAGTAAAATCGCTCTTTCGAGAGTTTTCTGGGAACTTCGCATTTATGATTGATGTTTGTATGTACGAGTATGTACTTTGACGCAACAGCTCTTTGCGAGCTAAGGCTTACTAGCAACGTCCCGACCCGCTTCATAGATGCTACAATTTTATTTGTTTGTTCTACTAGTTCCGGTGTTTAATCAATGCCAATATTTACTTCGAAAAAGAAAATAAACGGAAAAAATAGATTGATATCTATTAACTGGCAGAAATATTTCTTTGGCATGACTGGCATCCAGTATTTAAAACCTTAAGGGTTTTCATTTGAAACAAATTTGAGCTTTATACTTCCCCAAATTTTGTGGTTTGTGCTTCAAATGAAAGGTAGTGGGCCCCAAATGCGTTACTGCTGGCTCATTTTTAAATTTCCTTATTTAAAGTTACTTTAAAACTGCTCTGGTAATGGCCGTCTATTGTAATTTACATTGGTTTACATTAATGTACTGTTATTAATTGTATTACAATTTGTTATGCGAATTATTAAATATAAAAACACTTTTTCGTCATTAAAGAAATTTACAGAACTGCAAATTTTTTTGATGTGTGCAAATTTAAAAAAAATAGATATACAGACAGTGAAGAAGAAAATTCTTCTGGGATTTATATTAGTGAGTGGAATCTGGTTGACAGTAATCTTAGAATTTAATCCCTTTTGTAATTACTTTATACCTAAAAGTAGAGGCAAACGTCTTTCCGTTTGTCTGCGAACAACCCTTGCGGTTAAATCGTTCAACCGATTTTCTCTAAATTAATATTCCCCAATCAATCTGACTGGGTGGTGTCGCATTCCTTTGAATTTGAAACCGGCATTTTAATTTTGGAGGTAATTTACATGAAGTCCCAGGGACATTTTCCAACATTTAAAAACACGGCTCCATCGGTTTTGATTAAACGTTGTTGTTGGGTGGTGTGAAGGACGTTTAAAAGAATGGAGCAGGTCTTATGTTAATTGAAAACATTAATTTTTCGATTACTGGAAAAATTTCAACTTTATTCGGCGTTTTTCTACGACTGCAATTATGAAGAGAAATTTTATAGAGTTTTTCGCTTAATAAGATATGATCCTTAAGGGTACATTATAAAATAAGATCATTTAAAATGTTTCGAAAATCTGAGTACTTTTCGCGTAATTTTGCGTAAAAATACACACGAGAGAGTAAACGCTGTTTTAGGACCACCAGCGATGCACACATTGCCAAGAACCCCGAAGACCAAAAAAGCGGTGGTCCATCGAACCGGAACAAACCGTTAGGTCTAGTCCGTGAAGATGATGACGACTTCAATTATTCCATCCTTTAGTAAAGCCAACAACACCTCATCAGCTTTCCCGTAACGAGATAATGTTGCCTTATGGCAACCCAATCTGCCGTCCGTGACGCGTGGGTCACCGCAGAGGCGGCCGTCTGCAAGCCCTAATCCCCTCCCGCTGGTGGCGCTCACTTTGCGAAACTCCTGCTACGCCAGCGCCTTCGGCCGTCCGAGGCTCCGGTGTCCGCACGGACGGCGACGGCGGCGGCTAACTCGGAAACTTGTAATCTGGCCGAAGGGCGAGAAGCTGCAGCCGCCGTCCTCATCTGGGGGACCACGCCCCCGAGTGTCTGCGCGCCTGCACGAGCCAGCGACGCCACCTTCGCCCTCGACCCCGACCGCGCAGTTGGCGGCTTCATCGTCTCGCCAGCCTTGCCCTGCCCCGCCCTGCACGTCATACGCCCACGTTGTTTTAATGAAGCTCAGTCATTACGTTTCTCAAATTCACGGGTCTCACCCATGCAGTTTTACAATGCTTTAATAAATACATTATTATTATTATTATTATTATTATTATTATTATTATTATTATTATTATTATTATTATTATTATTTTTATTTGCATATGAGCATATCTGATCACGCTACACGTCCGGTTCGGGAGAGTACGTGTGTCATTAAAGTGATCAGCTTCTTGGCCATAAGTCTTGTTAAGACAAGTAAGACAAGGTTGTTTAGACTTGCATTATGAATTATAAGGTAAGATGATGGTTATGAGGAGGAGGAGAAGGAGGATGAGGAGGAGGAGGAGGAGGAAAAATGATCGTGAGCTTTTTGAACCATCCCTGCATTCGCCTGTATGAGCGAAGGAAACCACGAAAACCCCAGTCTGCATAGCAAGCCCGGGGATCGAACCCGGAGCTCCCAACTGCGAAATGCGCACCAGAAAATTCTGCAGAAATCTGATACATAGGCCATTTCTAGGTATAGGAAGTCGTGCAGTCCCGATGAAGCTCATATAGTACGAGTACTTATGACACAGAAGTGAAATAAATTTCTTTTGCGACCGAGTCTAATTCCACGAAAAGGAAAAGAAGCTCGTATCGCCTCGAGTTTGTCTTTATTGATTAGGGAACACCTATTTTTAAGAAAGTTGTCTCAACCGTTTGGGTGCGAGTGTAGACGTTTTCTCGTCAACCAATTTCTTGGTATTATGTACCCATAAAACGTGAATTCTTAGTATGTAAGGTGTTAGTAGAAGTAATTTACTACATAAAGGGACAAGTTTTTTCTCCTCAAGGTTTTATGATAAAAATGGCCAAATTCCACTGTAACATTATAATATTTTCTCTTTAATTCTCCTCAACGTAAGTACGTTGTACGGAGAGAAAGTAAAAATGAAAAAATACTTCTATCAGCAATTATACTGAGAAGAAACCTCAAATCGTTACCTTCGTTCACTATGTCCCTCGTGTCTTGTGACTATTGACGCCAAATTAGATGTTGACATTGATAAATACTAGCGTAATTTTGTCTTTGGTTTTAGCCGCCATACCTTAATCCTCATTTGATTCACATCTTCTCTATTTCGCGTCATAGGGTAATTGCCGCAAGTGTCGACATATCGTTGATTCATCTCTGGCTACGTTCGCGCTCAACCTCCGCCTGACACGGTATCCGGCTCTTCGTCGCCGCGGCATCGCTCGGGGATGTTTTCGCATGAAGCTTATATTAGTATAAGATCATCAACGCAACGGGTACATGACGACGGAGTTATGGATTGGTTAGTCCCGTGCTTGCTCGTCGACTAGATCTGGTCTTTGATCTATTTAAAATAGATGTAGTACACCTACTTTCTTTATTGACTGGCTCCTCGAAAATCTCATTTCTCTAATCACTTGTGTTGTCATTATTGCGCACATAACCTCCTTCGCTTCTTCCTCGTCCTATGTGTTCGCATTGTTTTCACGAACTTTTCTTCTTGTTTCCTTCGACCGTACCTTTCATCTCGCCACTATACGTTACGTCTGCACTTCCCAAGGAACGACCAATGTTGCCTCCATTGCTCAGAGTTGTTTCATTGCACTTCTCGTGTTTTGTCGCTGCTTATACTCCTAGACGAACTGCTTTTATGTTCACCCTCATTGCCTGTTTTTTTCGCAAATATTCGTAATTAGTCCTCTCGTCGTACTCCCTCCCAGTTTCGTTTTCCAATCATGGTCACTCATTTGTAAGAGGGAATACAGAAAGTATTTCATGTAGGGGGGGCAAATTCAGTTATGGCCACACCGGACACATGAATATTTTCATTATGTTTAAAGAAATAAAAATATTAGAATAAAATTAAATGAATTTTCATGATGGAAATTCTTCTTTCGGTATGATGCAGTTTATTCTTAAAATTTATTTTGAATAAATCGAGTGCAATTACTAAAAAGTTTGGCTTAAAGAGGATCTTCGATGCCCGTGGCCTCATCGTTGAGCTGGGGATTTCTCAGCTCGGGGGGGGGGCGGAGCACCCAGGCGTTAGCCCCTAACCGCACTCCCCCTCCGACGCACAAATACGCCATCTAGGCTAGTTTCTGGGTCTTCCCAGAACGAAGTTTACCCTCTCGGTAACCTCCCCATACAATGTCTGGGTCGGGCTGCCCTGCCAGCTTCTAGCTACTGGTTTCCAGGCCGGAGTCGAAGCAAAGCTCCACTCACAAAGCGCAGGGACGAATCCCTCCTCATTGCCCAGAGTATGGTCCGAGATGAAGCCAAATACCCTACTAGCTACTGCTAGCTCGGAGCCCCAACCCGTCTCCTAACTGCCTCCACTTTGAAGCTTTCAACGCGACCTCGCAGACAGTGGAGTTCCGTACTCTCCGTCTGGACTTTTATATGTGAGATTCGGGACAAGCCTTCACCCAATTCCGCCCAGCAGGTCGCCGTGCAAATCCGGCAACACGGATCTTAGCATCGTCTACTCGCTGCCTCCTCCACCTTACAGCTAATGACGTGAGTGCCTCCGTGAAACTAGGAGTACGGGTGGCTTTTTACTATCCTCCACTAGTAATCTTGGTCGATACTTCTCCCGGCGGGGGCTCTGTTAACAGCGGTTTCATTTCTGATCGTTTGTCATCTTCGAGTCTTGCACGACCTCGCTGGTCTTCGTTTTCTCGTCTCAATTGTTACCCATCCTCGCGAATCCGTTTTTCTGTTTATCACCTTCTTCAAATAGTTCACACTCTTCATTTGCTTCATTTGGTCCGCCTTCTATCGTTGTTAAAGATGCCTTGTGTTTTCTCATCAACGATACTCCTACTCGACTTCATAACTTTCAACACTCTCTTCTATGTCCTCCTCGTCCACAAAGTTCATCGTCCCTCCTTTGCTGTCTTCAGTGTCAGTGGATCTCACTTCATCACAGCAATCGTTGGTACGATAACTGTTAGAAATCGCTCACACTGCGGGCCCCTGTCGCCCTTGTTTTCATAAAGCTTCGATTTGCTCGCCCATCTGGCTTCAATCGCTTCATGATAGTAGCTGCATAAACGCTCGGAGACATTGTTCTCGTCCGCTGAATATCCTGTTTTCCTTTTTTTGGTCTAGACTTTACACGTTCCAAGTCACGTGCTTTGACCTTTCTGAGCCTACCCTTTTGCCTGTAACTCACGTACTAACTTCTTCTCTTTTTCCTATTCCCCTTTTCACACTGTTTCAGCCCCGTCTGTGTATATCCACAGTTGGACTACCTCGGCGATCATGAAATCTCCATATCATACGAACTACGAAAATACATTATCGTGTCTTAGCTAGTTGACTTCAAAATGAACGGAAGTTTTTTTACAGTTCTTCTTTCCCATTTTGTCATTTCTGCCTTCATCCTAGAATCTTACATTTTACGTCATCATTACAATAGAATTACCGTGTTCATTCCCTTAAATTGTGAAATATCCAACAATACTCAAAAATCTAAGACTTATTGAGTCGTTTTCACTCGTTCGTATACCATATTTATTGTTGACGTCTTTGTTAACTGCATATAACTTTTTAGGATTTTTGAAGAACTGTTTAATCCCTCTTTGAATTCTATTGGCCATGGCATTATGAGCCAGATTGCATATTTCGCTCGCTGTTGTAAATAATGATTGGTTGATCTATAAAATATCTGATATTTTAAATTCCAATAGGGTTATTTTTAAA
>BOPP01000156.1:1901285-1914926 GCA_017312745.1 Gryllus bimaculatus
GCGGAGGGGACAGCGGAGGCGTCAGGCGAGACCAACCTTCCGTCAAAAAGGACAAGATTGTCGAAAGAGATAAGGGGCAAAGAGCTGGTCAGAATATCAACGAGCCAGGCTGGGAAAAAGGAATGAAAAGAGCGAAGTATCAAAGAGTGTTCTTTGACCGGGGTGGAGCATGTGAATAAAATATAACAGATGATGCCGCTGATACGAGTAGCTTCTCGACATCTTAAAAGATGCAACATCTTAAGGAGAAATTTTAAATATATCGTGCCAAGAAGAAAATCTTTCTTTTTAAACTACAATCTGCATTTTCCAATAGATAAACATATTTTTTATATTTCATTTATATGGATTTAGAAGCTCTTCAACGTCGGAAGTAATTTAGGGTCATGAATGATTATCTAATGTAGTAGATGATTGGTCAGGTAATGTCGCATAAATGGTGGAATCGGGAACTCATTTTATCCACGAACAATTCTACCGTGATTCTGCAATGAAAAGCTGATGCGCCTGCTATTACCCACAATTATTCACAATCCGCAGTCAGTGCAGAATAAACTTGAGAGTAGAGAATTTACTGTGTCAACCACGAAAACAGTGGGGTCAACATCCTCTCGTTATTTCTATATTAAAATACTTTATGGAAATTTCCTCTCGTATTCAATGCGATTCGCACAATAGATTATCTCACACCACACAAGCACACTCCATATTTTATAAAAAAAGAGGAAAGCAACTCTCCTGGTCACGTAATCTGCAATGAATGAAAAGTTATGTTTTTATACAGCTGCTGCTGTTTCATTTTCGCATTTACGTCCACAGTTGCAATACTTCATCGTACTCTTTTCATATTGACTGCGTTTTACAAATATACGTAATATCCGATGTGATAATGTGCGAAACGGTGTACTAGGCCCTGCGTGTAAATGAATTGCGTTTCTGGCGCTCCCAAGTGCATTAGTCCATTAATATCATCAATTTTATACCCTCTGCGTGTTGTAAATAGTAATATTCATATTGCCTTTGATGCTCCCAGCACTTTATTCTGCAGCCAGAGTTCTTTTTAGGGTACTCTTTGGCCGACCCAGTCCGCCTGAAAGCAAGGACGAAATGACAACTCAAAAACGAAGTACAAAATCAACATAGCGTTTGATCTCCAATTGGACGAAAGATGCACAGATAAAAGGAAAACAACGACAAATTGAATGAAAATGGTGAACCTGTTTCAAAATTTTGTAAAGTTTGGGAATTAAAGAGCGGTATTAAAATATGTTAGAAATAATGTTGCTAATCGAAAATATACTTTCCTTCATTTATTTTTAATGCCTTATTATGATTATATTGAACAATGGTAGGGTAAGTAAATTACAATATAAATTCTGTACCACATTATTTGATAAAACATTTTACAATATAACAAAAAAAACGTTTTTTTTGTAATGTCTTCTTTACAACTCAAATTCTCAGAAATCGTAGGAAATATACTTAACGTTCAATTGCCGACATTTTGGTCTATTATATGCCACCTCCTCGCTCGATGAATTTTAGATGAATGGAATATGAGATTAAACCAGTAATTTAAGTTAATTGAAGAGTGTTATTTGAGTAATTATAATATATGTTTAAATATTATGAGTCATGTTAAAACATTTAGTGAGCGATGCATTCGAATATATTGTCATATCACCAATTTCCAAGACAACTTAAAATACTCGTACATACCGCAGTTTCAAATTTCACATTGCAATCTCATTGCCAATATTAATAGCATTGCGTCAGTAGAGGTGAGTGCTATCGCTCACTTACCCGGTGAATTCGGGATCCGAAAAAGGGGAACTTCAGTGTTATCATTTCATTTACTATGAGGCTGAATGTGCATACTACGGCTAATACCCGAATGTTGCTTATTTGCGATATAGCTGGTTAAATCGCTCATTGTCTTAACTGGGAAGACAAAATCCGAAGTAGGAACACCTTAGAAGCGAACTTCGAATTTTAACAAGATAATGTGCACATTAGCCAACGCAAGATGCTAGTGTAAGAAAAGTACATTGCGTTGACGAGGAATAGCGGGGAATATGTAATAAACTTGAGTCAGACTGTTAGTGCAAAGTTTCTAGGGGAGTGAGAGGCAAGATATTGTTTCGAGCTTCACTGCTAGAATCGTAAGCTTCTATTTGCTATACATCACCTACACTCGCTGTCTTCCTCATTTCGGGTCTATGACGAAAAGGCTCCAGACCTCAGCCTTCGCAATTTACATAAAGCAACCTCGACTCCGTACAAGGCACAATTGCCAATTAATATACTTGTTTGTTTAATTCCATATCGTGTTTCTGAACACGTCAACCGCTAATACTAATTGTTCCGTACGTGTAGTGCATATTTCCTCTAAAGACACCTCTTACACGTCGGCTAGCGGGGTTTTTTCCAAACCAGGTATCTTCCTCCAGCGTGGAACCGCCCAGCTTCGACTAAGGTTCTGATTGGTCTCTCGACAAGTGCATTTAAGTGTGTGTGTGTGTGTGTGTGTGTGTGTAAGATGACCAGCTCTAATGCTTATTCGCAAAGTAGCCAGATGATAACAGAAATTTTCTATACACTCTCATTTTCTCCTTCGCAGGCTTTATGGCTTTAGAACACATCTTTGAATGTTATTTTTCTGATTATTTATTTGAAACTCACATTGTTTATTTAAGCTCAGTGAGCCTTTCTACCAAAGCTTTCCTTGCCGTGCTCAAATATAAAAATTATATGAATATTCCAAAAATTTTTCAGCCATATGGTTTTTATTGTCTTTCACATCAATTTCGGGTAAAATTACATCTATTTTAATATATCATTCATCAACATTCATACACGTTTATCAGAAGTCTTACTAATGTGCTAATTAGCTAGTTAGTGAGCTGATTGTGTGTGTGTATACGTGTACTCTGGCAGTGTTATGGCTTACCAGGCTATGATCATGGCGCCCTAGGCTCATTTGCACATTCGCATGATTCGACTAGTCTACGAGCTAGGGAGGGCTGTGTTATATATGCCGCAAACCCTTACGTTATCAATTGGTACCCTCTACCTGCTAGAATTATCAACTATCCTTATGAACTGATGAACTGGATTTGACAGTGAAAATAAGCAGTTTAACTTCTATCCCACACGGGAATGGAACTCGAAATCGTTGTATGAAAAGCTAATTCACTGCACACAATCAATGTGTTAAAATTATCTCACTATCTTCGTTCACATTAATATAAGCTTTCGCATCATCAACCAGCCACATAAACTGCATTTGGCAGTGAAAAGCGGTCGTTTAATTTTGTTCTGCACGGGAATCGAACCCGGGATCGCGACATGAAAGGCTGCTTCGCTGTGCAGTATAAATCAAACCAATAGCTCAGAATGATCCCGCCATCTTCCTCCTTCCGGCCCACTGTCGGAGGCTGGCGCTGCCCCAGCGCCGCGCGGGCTGAGCAACGGGGCTCCGCTGCTGGCGGCGAGGCGTTTCCATTAGACGCGGGCGGAGGCTACTCAAAACCGTCCGGCGAATGAAAAGGAAGCAAAAGAGATTGCTTCGGTTGTATATATCAGTCGCCGGCGAACGATAAGGGAGTATCTCTTTCTCCACGCGGGAGGGTCTTTTCAAAAAGCTATCCATTCCACTATTGAGGACACGGTCGTACGTATTGGCGAATCGTAGCCGCGGAGGGAGAAAGAGAGACGCGAACTTGCGTATGAACGCGTTATTTCGTTCGCGTGCGTGGGCGAATGAGCTCGCGTGACGATAAGAGGGCGGGCGGCTGTATGACGGAAGATGACCACCCCGCGGAGGCTCAAAGGATAGGCCACAGGGCGAGTACGACTGGGGATCAGATAGCGCTGCTAAAAGAGTCGAGTCATGTGAATTGCAAATGAGGCACAAAACGAGCATACTCGCGAGATTCAATAGCGCTAGGCTCATCACTAGGATACGAGAAGAGAGAAAGCTTTCATATCAGCTATTTTACAGATGTTGGGAATGATTACAATAAAGTACAGCTGTTTTAATATTGATGGACTATTTTTTTCCTGTAGATGTATGAAAAATGTAACAAGGATCGTGTAAATATATAGAAAACATATTTCATTCGTTTAGTTTATTTCCATCAAGAGACCGAGGTTTTTTATGATACGAGAGATATGTTTTATATAACTTTTATAACAGATACGAAGGATGAAATACATGCTTGCCAAAGAAACATTATTAGATTAGATATGCAATAGGAATGCTCTACAAATTCGAGCAAAAAGCTTTTATACGTTCTACCTTGTGCGTACATTACTGTAGGCAACACTCATTTGGGAACAGGTAACCACTGCGTATTTCTCACTATTTTCAGTACACTGATTCAAAACATACTACATGTGTCAATTCTTTGTTACAAGTAACGCCACTTCCCGTTTATTATTGCGATCAATTCATTCTCCAGGGAAAATAATTATTTTAATATTAGAAAGTGGAGTAAATATTTACGCGCATGATTCTATCCCTGTGTATTTGAAGAGGTTAATAAGTGCCATTTAGAGCTATCAGAATTCGTGTTTTGTGTTTTTTTACATAAGCGTCGTGTTTTGAGGAAATATTTGAAAGCTACGTTCAACAGACGCGATAGTATAAATCACTGAAATAGATTATGTTATATGGGTAGGTTACAACGAAAGAGGGGACATGTAACAAAGCTTAGAAACAACACACTATAAACTGTTTATTCATAGTTCTCTTGGAAACCAAGATAAGTCATGGACTTTTCATGAACATTTCGATTCATCCGAAATAAAACTGTCAATAAATACGTCAGATAATATAGTTTTGAATCTCTAAGATTTGGCGAGAGTCAAAGAGTTTGTGGCGGTCTGCTATGAGAAATAATAAAACATTATGTTCAAATAAGTTGGCCGAGACATGAACAGAACACAAATAGTGAAAAAATGTTGTTCATATTTCACTAATTCAAGCAGAATTTTTTTTCCTACTATTGCACATCAAACTTGGATAATGGGCCTGACTGAGAAGTCTATATCGAGAGAGAATTCAGATCTTTACGTACTTAAGGAACATTTTTCTCAGTTTTACTGACGCTAAACTTCTTGCTAAACTTGAGTTCTTGAAGGACCTCAAATAAGTAACCTCCTTCGTGATTCAGATATTGAAAAAACCATGAACACTAGGGAACTAGCAGCACGATAAAATTTTCAGGGACACGTTCTGGTTTCCTGGATTTTAAAAAGAAACTCAATTTTTAGGAAGAAGTTTGGTTGCCAAACTTCTGCTTGCCAAATGTTTGTTTCGCAGTTGAAGTTATATCTGAAATGAATATCCTGGATTTCCATTTGAACTATTTTCCTGCTTATTTGCACATGGAGAGATTGCGAGAACGTTACCGAAATTGAACGACATTGGGAATATTTACATGATGGATGACGTTTGTGAGTTCTTATGCGTGAAAACTCGCAGTTCAACATATAGACAGCAGTCTGCTGGCAGTATATAGTTTGTGGATATATTTTATATACTATATTAGCGTCAGTTTTTTATTTACAAAACCTGAAAATTACATACAAATCTATTACATCCGAAATTATGCTTTATTGTAAGTATGAGTTCCGTATGGAATGTACAAAGAGTTGTAATTTTGTAATTAATTAATGTAATGTGATAGAAATTTTTCGTAAACTATGTAGATTTCATCAACCTCAATAACTGAGTAAATTATTTAGTAAAGAATATTCATTTTCATTCCTGATACGAAAAAAATTGAATTGTTACCTAGTGTTATTGGTTGACAAAAAAAATCAGAAAGATGTGCGTAATGCATTCTATCGTACGGGAGTGTTTCATTATCGTGTCACCATTAGAATGTTAGGTATTCATTTTCTTTAGTAATATCAGAAAGGCTGTGAATTTCAAATCCCTTTTCGCAGAAATGGCTTCATCACTGAACTCCCTACTTCCTACCGGTGGCGATAACAGTATTCTCTGCAGTATAGTTGATCAGGATGTCCCCAGTCTAAACAGTCATACATTAGGCTACACTGCTGGCTCTTATTCAGTCAAGAACTGAAGAAGAATTCTTAGCAAACTCTGATTAATGGTTTTCTTCGGTTTATCTCACCAATAGCCAATAAACACCGCAACAATCGAGCCACCAAAAGCCTGCAGTCTTTCCTTCCCCATTCTTTTACATACCCACACTTATAGGCATTACACTAACACAATTGTCAAAATAACTGACAGGAGTTAAGAATTTGTCTCGGCTGGGAGCGTGTCCCCTCTGAGGGAGATACCTGGACAGGGAAAGTCCGCAAGCTGACGTGTGGGTGGACGACGAATTTCTCGTCGCAACGGGGGAGGCACACCGCCACAACCCGATATTTAAAATACACTACACCTGCGGGACTTGATTGGTCACCACGCCCGTCAACGCAAAATCCCCCCCCCCCACGGGCCACCTTGAGCCATCCCGTGGGCGCTAGCGCCTTCCGCGTGGCGCGAGGGGGCGGCGAGGGACACGCCGCGGAGTCAGCGCGCGTCGCCGCGGCGCAAAGCTACGACGCCGTCGATTATCGAATAATCGATGCGATCGAACGGCGCCAAGAGCCGCCCTACCCACTTCCTGTCGACAGCTCGAGCGCGACGCGCCGCCTTCAACGCACCCCTTCACCCGACGCCTGCTCGGGATTAGATTTTTCCGCCCCCGAGCGCCGGGATTAGATTATTTTCTTTGGCGGCGATTAAGTCTCCTACAGCGGCGCGCAGCCGGCAGGAGTTCATTACGGAGCCCCTCCGCCGGCGGCGAGGGCGAGAATTCTCGCTCCGACTTTGCAACGATGGACAGGCGGGTGACTGGGTGGGCGAGTGGGCGAGTGAGTGAGTGTGCGAGTGGGCGGGCGTGCGAGTGGGTGGGTGGTTATGCGAGCGAGGTCGACGGCTGTGCGTGTGAGAGGTTTGCTAGTGAGGGAGGTTGTCTGATGGTGGGTGTGCGAGTGTGCGCCGAAGTGTGCGAAGTGGGCGTCAACTGTGTGCCCCGGGCCATGTGGCGAGTGCGGGCGGGTCGAAGTCTCTGTGCGAGTGGGTGGTTATCGATCCTGCTTGGCGTGTAGGGAGGTTGTGTAATAGGAGGTTTTGTGTGCGAGTGTGGTTGGTGTGCGAGTGCGGGTGCGAGTAAGTGCCCGGACTGCGCAGTGGCCGTGGCGTGTGCGCAGTCCGGCGGGTGTGCGAGTGGGGGTGTGCGATGAGGCGAGTGTCGCGTGGCGTGTCGCATCCGGCATGTGGCAAAGGTTGCTGCGCACGTGTGCCTACTGGGCGGGTTGGCTATGGGCGGGTGGCGAACTGCGTGCTGCGAGTGGGGTCGAGGCGTCTATATGCGATGGCCGGTGGCGGTGCTAGTCTGGCGAGGGCGTGCGCATTGGCGTGGGTGTGACGAGTGGCGGGGGTCGAGGCGGTGTGCGAGGGACGGTGTGACGATGCTGTAGCCGAGTGGGAGGGTGTGCGAGTGCGCGGATGGGCGAGTGGGCGGGTGTGCGCTTGTGCAAGTGGGTGGTTGTGCGAGTGGGCGCTTGTACGAGAGGGCGCTTGTACGAGAGGGCGCTTGAGCGAGTGAGGGAGGTTGTACGAGTGGGCAGAAGTGCGAATGGACGGTTTTGGGGGAGGGAGAGCGGGGATGCGAATGTGGGCGGGGGGCGATTGGGCCCAAGTGGGTGGTATTCGACCGCCCGTTGCGAGCCGCCCAAAGCCGAAAGCGATTCCGTCCGCGGGTGCAGATTTACGAGTCGGCGCGATCGACCTTAAATAGGGGGAACTGGAATTGAGAGGTGTGGTTAAGATGCGCCTGTGGGAAGATTCGGGATTTTCTACTCCGAGAGGCACAACTCTTCTGGTGGCGTCGTCTTCTGAATGCGAAGACGACGACGCATCAGTAGAAGGAGACGCACACTTTGTATAACAATTAAGTAAGCAAAAAATATATCTACTTCTGGTTTGGATAAATATTTTAATAACGTTTCTTAAATGACGCTTTCTCACAATAATTTATTGAAAAGTTAAAAACGAAAACTTTGTTGGGCATTGTGCGGTCTCAAATGATACAGATGCTTCGAGAAATTGGACGGAGATTCGATGGTTGTATCTTAGAATCCCGCACATGACATGGGTGTATTAATTAATTAATGTGTTGTATTAATTAATATAGTGTTGTAAAAGTCAATACCAAATCGTCTCGAATTCCCATCTAACTTGCATAACATATTTATTTGTTTCATTGTTGCCGAAAAAAGTTTTTTTTCTTAAACGTTGCAATGAATGAGTAAAACGAATTGAATCTATTGTATGCGGTATTCATACTTCATGATGACTTCACACTATGTTGATAATACAGAATATTTAATATATTCTGTGTCGGATATCGACATCTATTATACATTTTGTTTCAAAAATTTCATAATTCGCTAATACAAATATGGTATTCTGAAAAGCAAACACTATGAAAGTGATTTCTTTGTTATGATAGGAAATCAATATTTAATATCCCCTCGACGTTTTCACTGCTTTATATCTTTTCATTATATTTCCTTCTAACTACTCTTTACACGCTGAATGTCTATCTTGTCTGATATGCTCTTCCCTACCGACAATTCCTTTTAACCCCTGCATTAGCTGTTTACACAGGCACACTTTTCTTCTGCCATTTATTTTCTCGTTTTGAAATGATAATTCAGTAGAAATTACATTGGTGAAAACCTAATTTAATTTTAAAGAAGGAAAATAAGAGAACAATAGAGAAACTGTCATCCTTATGTAAATATTTAAAACGTGATCAACAGATTTTGATGAGGAAATATTATTTATTTGAGATTGAATTCCAGAGGAACTACTGAAGGTATTGGGATGAAATTTACTCTACATTCTCCAGAAAAGATAAGTTAATTTTAACAGATTCTGACTAACCATAATGAATTTTCTTTACGCTACATAACTAACCGCGTGTTGGGGAGAGAACTTGAGACAGCACATTGAATGAAAAGAAGGCAATAATAAATTAAATCTTAATATCCTTACAACAGACTTAATTTATAAGGGTCCTATAAATGGGTTTATAAATGTAATGTAATTAAAAGGGAATGTCCGCATGTCTGCCGTATATAGACGCAAAATCTACTCCACCGATTTCGCTGAAACGTTCACATTTTGACCTTCAGTATCAAGTATCAGGAATATTTAAAGAGTGGTTTGAATTAAATTGGACCTGCGGGGGCGTTGTTTTTGCAAAGTTAATTGACGAGATGGGCTCTACGTTGTTTCCAGAGACCCTTGCTTAAAAAATCTATGGATATCTTTTTGAACTACACACGTCTGGCTTCACAATATCGAATGACATCGAAGTTGAGATCTAAGAAGAAGGAAGTCTGAAGTCAACATGGTTCGCAACATTAATTAAATATTCTATTTTTAAAGTGTAGTTAATACGTATTTTAAGTGTAGCTAATACGTACTTAATCTTCATTGAATATACTAATTTTGAACTTGATTTGTATTTATTTAATACACTGCAATAGCGAAACATCGCTGAATACGTAAGTATCGGAATAAAATGGAACATCGGGTAGTTTTAATACCAGAAAAAAAGGTCCGAACATTTCATGCTTCATCATTTCAGGACCCCAACATCACAGAAGTTTCTCGACGATACGCCCTGAATCGCAAAACGGTGCTCCGAATTGAAGCACGTACAGGATCACCTGCTCCTGTTCGCATGAGCGGTCGCGTGGGAGGAGCGAAGTGAATAATCCCTCGCCCTCGTGGCCTCTCTCGTGGCAGCGCGCACCGCCGCCGCCGGGGGTGGGGATGGCGCCTCCGGGCCCCCGAGTTGCAGGCGCTGCAGATTCGCTGCTCGCGCCCGCCCCCGCGCCACGCACCCAGCCTCCGAACGCGCGTCTCCGAGTACTCAATTCCGCACGGCCTCGCGATGCTGTGGCCGGGCGTGTGAGAGATTGTGGTTGACCATTGTTTTCTGCGTGACCAATTATAAAAATATGAGCCAATAGCTGTTTCAGGTTCGTAATATCGACATTAATTTACTATAAATTACGGAATTATTCGTGGGAAAAACAGGAAAATCTTATCCTTTCAAAAGTACTCCATACTAATGCTAATGCTAATAATAATAATAATAATAATAATAATAATAATAATAATAATAATGTGCCGAGAGGAGTGGATCTGGGCTTAGCGCACTGACGAGGCCCGGGTTCTATCCCCAGGCCGACCATCCTGACCGGGGTTTTCGTAGTTCCCCTCGGTCATACAAGCAAATGCTGGGATGGTAAAAAAGGCCCCGATCACCTCTCCTCCTCCTCACTAATAATTCATTATTCAAGGCTTAACAACGTTGTCTTACCAAAAAATACAGCCAAAAAGTTTATTCCCAAAATGACACACGTTAATCTCTCTCCGGGATAGAACATGACTGGGTTCCAGAAGGGAACGCATAGCTTGTCAGAAATAGCCGATACGCAAATAATGATATAAAAATTAATAATAATAAGAAGAAAAGAAGAGAAGAAGAAGAAGAAGTTATTAAGAAGAAAAGTAGGAAAAAAAGGAGGGGGAAATTAATAAGTATGAAGGAGAAGAAGGTAAAGAAAAGTTAGTAAGAAGGAAGATAATAACAATAACTATATTTTTTTAGGAGGACAAAAACTATGTATTATTTCTTCATTTATTTCTCGCAGGCTCTCAGCAGCTTAGTACGATACTTGAAGGTACAATGAATGATTTTAGCCTTGTTTAAGAAACTTTATTCACAGATAAATACATTGAGTACGTGCAATGAATGTGCCAAGCCACATCGGGTACATGCCGGTCAGAGGGATAGAAGAATTGTCGCGGTAGTTTCCGCTTTATTCTCTTGTGGTGAGGATTTTGGTTTCCGATTTGAAAATGTACGGCTGAGGGAATCTGGGGAATTTTAGGACAGAAGCGAGTGGATAGGAGGGAGAAATGGAGAGCGGAGTGATGCTTAACTCGTTATGTAACTGTTACGGATGTATTTGTTTTGGAATATCTGCATTTTTTGGATATTTGATTTGTGTCTGAGGCTCAGGTAGGAGATGCGTATGATAAGTTTGGACGAATCATTGATTGATATAGATGAGAAGCTACATGAAGTCGCAGGGGTGAAGACGTTTTGAGGATTGAGTATGGGATGTAATTGATGGGTTCAACGGATGGCCAGAGTTATTCTGTGAAGAATATTTGATTTCCAAGTGAGCCTCCTATCAAAACGTACACCAAGATATTTGACTGACTTGTTGTTTGGGAACCAAGATTTTCTCCTTTGCACTTGAGAGAGAGAGGATTTTTAGGTCTGTGGATTTTGAAGGATATGGCCTGACTTTCTGTTGGGTTTATCCTGATGTGCGATTTCTTGGCCCTGTCGGAGAACTGCGAAAGGTGATGTTGCAGGTTATTGATATTATGTTGATGATTATTTATTTTGCGTCTTTCTTAATTTTCACTCACAGACTAACATATGGATCATAACAATATTAACATTCTAATGACATATTTATGGCTTAGTTCCCTTGTATGTTTTTATTGTTGCAGAAAAACTTTTTTCGCCTCACATTGCGGCCATTTTCCGTGCTACAAGAAATAATTTCCAAATTACAAATAAAACATAATATATTGCAGAATATTAAAAATTATAACATGAGCAAATTAGAAAGATTGGAGTATAAAATGTGAAAGCGGGAATATAATCGTGAATCAAGATTACATAAAAAAACAAATGTAATATTCTCATGTGAAGTAAAATTAAAATAACCTGGATAAATAAATAAGTATATGAATACAATTAAGACGAGTAAACATTACGGAATATTATTATAAATAATTTCATTATAATTTGTTGTTGAACGAAATAATTTTCTTCACTATCCTTTAGTAAGCAGCAGAAAAGAGGATATTCGTTTCTGCCGTAACGCAGAAATCAGAAATTGCTAATGTCAGAAATAGTTAAATGTTTTATAAGGAGTAGAAGAAGAAGAAAATTGTGTCATTGTTTCAAAATATGAAGATTCTCAGTAGATTGCTGTACGATCTAGTCCTAGAGTTTTTTCTCACAAAATCTGATTGTACTGTCGTTATCAAGACTCGCTACTCATAATGCCCTAAAATGTACGAGAGAAAGAGTGTACGAGAGAAACGAAATAGTTCCAATCTTTTATGGAATCGCAAACTTTTATGTAAACCGAAAAAGGGTTCGACCCTGAAGTATCTAATAACACATTTGTCATTTCAAAGTATCGATGGAAAACTATTCAAGGGCTAAAAATGTCCAGCCCTAATTAGAACTGTGCATAATACTAGAACTAAAGTGTCAATCATAAAATTTTGAATTGCACTAAAAATAACAAATTAGCACAAAAAAATTATAATTCTAATTAAAAATTGGAGCAGTAAATATCCATTAGCTGCATATTTCTCCGTTATTCAGTTATCTGTCTTTCAATGGAGTCAAGAATTTTTATACGCATTTCTCTTAATGCCAATAATTTCTTAGATTCTCCTTTATGATAATAATAGTTATAAATGAAAGGTATTTGATTGACATTGCGCTATTAATGTGACGAATGCAAATCGTATTGAAAAGTTGTATTTCTCCTGAATAATATAAATATACATTTAAAAAATATAAATAACTATATTTTTCAATATTTTATTTCGTGTGATTCATCGATTTCGAGTAAGCCATTAATGTAAATTTCGTTTTTCCTGAAAATGTGACATTTTTCAAAGTTAATCTCATACTTAATGGCGTGGCATATGCAATGCACAGTCAATATACATAAGAAAATATTAAGAACCATAAGCAAGGAATTTAGGAGTACACTACCATTGGCTGGTTACCAGTTGGCTACATTAAGCCTAGATTTCATCTACTACTTGCCTACTACATTACAATTTCATCTACTACTGCATCACAAGATGGTTCAATACAAAGAACGTCTTGAGGAACACATGCAGCACCAACCGTTAGCATTAATATTCTTTTAAGTTGTAAGAATGAATATATAATGTGTGTGTGTGTGTGTGTGTCACAAATTTTCGAAAATCCTAAGTACTATTGCATGAAAATACGGGCGAGAAAGAAGTGCTGTTTCTAGCACCACTAGCTCGTAACAAAATTTCACTTGTCGAACAGTTTGCTATGGGCAGCCAGTAAACAGCACTTCACTCGAATTCGCCTTTTTTTGGGGGGGGGGCAACTTTTCCCCCGCCAGTAAGCCTGGCGAGGCGGGAGTTTACTTTCTTGTGGGGTACATGCGCCACAGCTCTACGGCTTATGCGGCACAGAAGGGAGGAAGTGCTTATTTACTAATTTATTTATAACTTAACGCTAATGCGATGAAGCCGGCAACCTAAGATTAACACACAGATTTTGTATTTTACTAACAAAGCTTATTCAGTTTTAGTATTTCTTGTTCTTTTTCATTTTTATTTTTTGGACCCATGTAAACGCCGCCGCCGTCTGCGTGCCTGCCCTCGCAGCCCGTTCCCCTCGTCACTGGCCGCGCGCCCGCGCGCCCGCGCCGCCCGCCCGCCCGCGC
>BOPP01000156.1:1917220-1938699 GCA_017312745.1 Gryllus bimaculatus
CTTCGCCCCCGCCCCAGCCTTTGAGCGTGCCGTCGGACCGGAAGGTTGATGCTTCGCCCGGGGCTGCGTTGCGGCCGGCGGCGGCGGCGGCGCCCTGCCTCGCCGCAAACGTCGGCCCTTCCTCAGGGCGGAAGGGCAGGCGGCGCGGCGCAGGGCAATGGATGGGCCTGCCCTCGGTGGCGCCGGCCGCGGATGTTATTCCACTGGGCCGCCCGCGCAGAAGGCTCATAGACGAGTGAACTTGTCGTTAGCTTTGGAACTCTGGCGAGCAGGGTTCACATGTCGGGTGTGAATGTTGGGGAGGACACGTTGCAATGCTGTATGTGGTGGCAACTGCTGTCCGTTATTGACGCTTAATAGACTGGGCGATGTGAAGTTCCAGACCCGTCGTGACGGTGAGCGAAATTTTGACTCTAGCTCGACTGCTGGGGCGAGACTGACTACTTCGTCCTTGGTCAGTGGCTTCGGCGTTTTTCTCTTATCAATTGCAAACTACTTGGATCAATGGGAAGCACGTGTTCCGCAATCCGTATATCCCCACTGTGTCTTTCATTCTATCCTTTGAACGGGTGATGAACTGATTCCAATCTTCTCACGGAACATTTCTCGATTACCAAGTTATTCCAGCCACGCCGACGTTTCGGATATAGCGATATGTTACGAATATTCGGAATGAGAACAAGTGGTGCAACAACAGTACGTTTTTATCATTTTCATTTTTAATAATGATCTCTACTATACTTATAGCTTAAAAAATCAAATAATTTGACACCTGTAATGAAAATTTCGTAAAAATCAGAAATCATATAAAGCCCATTACTCAACAACCAATAGAAATTTAACTTATCTGATTATACTCAAATTTAGATAACATTTAGACAAATTCAGAAGAGTATTTATCTCAGTTTAAGAAATAAGATTTATCTTATTCATCACGGTATAATACAATAAGAATTTAATCCTCTCTGAGGCAAAGTAATAAAAACACTTTTTTGCTCACATACATACACACAAATATATATTTTTCTAGTATGATTATCAGTCATTTGAAGTACGTTTGAATAAGGAATGGCCCCACAGCCTTGCGCTTGGTCTCGAAAGGAATTTGTTTATTTTGCAAACCAGAGTACACCAAAGCCTCTCCCTAGGGCTTAGGATATTTACTCTGAGGTTTCGGATATGTTGAAAATCCTTCTCCTGCAAAGTGGTTTTGAATAAAAGATGCAAAGGGAGGAAGCTGCTGCAGGCAATATATGGGTTTCTCTCAATATGTGGGGATTTTTTTCGTATTTGTTCACGAGCAATCTCATCTTCTCTCAATCTTCATGTACGATTTCAATTCGACCACATGTTTTTGCTTTTCAATATATTCGAGTATCTACTCGCCCAAGGAAAGGAAGAGTATCAAAATCAGGAATATTTTCGTATAGAAAAAGTCCCTCTCCGAAATCTGCTTTACATTGTAAAAATTAAATTCTTGGCAAATTTCATTATGATTGTGTTGATTGCGATAGTAACATTCTGTCGGTATTACCTCTCAATGCTTCATTAACTACAAAGTTCAACAAAGTTTTATCTTTGCACGAAATTTGATACAACAGCTGTCTAACTGCAGGTGGATCTATATTTGTAATTGGTTTCTTTATTTCACTGCAGAACTTTGTGACAAAAAGGAGGTTAAAGTAGTAGAGTTAGATTCATACTTAAGTTCCGTGGAATGTTTTTTTTACTTTTGAATATTAAAAACTAACTAAATGAAGTAATTTATTACTTTAGATAGATAAAATGTATTTACTATTCTTGGCTCCTAATACAATGGAAAGCGGATAATTCTTGTTCTTAATTGTGTTAAATTACTACTAACACGTTGTGTACTAGTCAGAATCCATGTTTTGTGGGGCCTTAAATCCAAAAAACAGGTTGAATGCAAAATGTCTGGCCGACCGACCCGAGGACGAATTGAAGATAAAGAGAATTGATGATAAATATGTTTGCCTTAAAAGAAGTATGTTTTAAAATCAGATCTTTAAAAGAGAGCATGGAAGCGTTTTTAAAAAAAAACGAGTTTTCACGTAATTTCTACTTTTAAGTCAATGGAATTACTAAAAATATTCTTTCAAAAATTCAATTTTTTCATTACTAATTTTACTCCAAACAACACTAAAAAATGGTTCAGATCTCATTTTCGTTAACCTCTATGAATTTTTTAAAACTGCGTAAGTTATACAACATGCAAGAAAGATGTGCTATTGTAGCAGTCATGCTATAACCCCTACAATTCTCTTCATAACCAGCACCGCGTGGGAAAGACGGCCTACGTCAGTGAATTAAACGGTGAATTTGTAAGTAGAAAATAGACAAAGTAGGAATACGTAACAGGAAATATTTAAGATTGATATTAAATTAACATTCATTGGCCACATCCGAGACCAAAAACCCTCCATCACTTAATACTATTTATTGATAATTTAAAATTCTAGTTTCCATCACGAATATAATGATAACAGTCTCCATTTTTAATTACGCTTTAAACCATCCATTTCAAATCTGCTCTTATATTTAAAACGTAATTGTTCATTTATCGATATACACAAAACATGAACGAGAATGTTATGATAAGAAGATTTGTGAAGAGTTGTTTTAAATTAGAAATTTATAAATCCCGTTTTAAATTGTTCAAAAAATCGTGCTGAGCTTTTTCAATAACTCCAGGTATTTGTAAAATGAGTTAATATGTAATAATTATTTATGACTGTAAAACAGAACCGTTATTCCGAATGATCAGGATTATTTATCAAATTTTATACATCGTTCCACACTATTATCCTGGATAATCCAGATTACCCCAGAATATTAAAAATTGCAAACGTTATCCACGTTCATTGCAATACGATTACTCCCCCAATATTTTGTCGTTACATTTAGATGTTACATGCTAATCTGAGGATTAAACATCTCTTTTTAAAATCAATAATCCCCAACCCGCACAAAAAATTGAATTTTCAACTGTGTTATTCCTGGCGATTTACAAAACAAACCCGAACAATGTTTCAAAAGTCAGAGCAATATTCGGACAAGTCTGCCTGTGGTATGTAGTTCGCGCAGAGAAAATTTATTGTAGAGATCGTTGGTGAAATTACGTTTTAAGATTAGGACGCCCCCGTAAATATTGTACAGCTTAAGTCACGTTGTATTTTACGTCAATTTCACGGCAAGATTACTTAATGCTATTCACACCTGACATTCGATAATGGTATTGGAGTATTTCGTATTACAAGAAAAGTAAAGAAATTCCCTTTGCTATATATTTTTCCTAGATATTCGCATTACATATTTACAAATACTTGATTCAAAAATTACATCAAGTGCACACACGGTTTTAGTATTTTATAGCGACATCAAACATATCAAAACAAATATTAAAAATTATAATCGAAAAATGTTAGAACATAAACATTTTTGTACTGAGTTACTATTGTTGATAAATTGATATTGAATAACATGTATTAAATTTTGTTGAAACATGTTATTCAATATCAATAAACGTTTTAAATGTTGAACATTTTTTAATATTGTAATAGTGATGATGCTGAACTGAATATTATTTTTTTCTAATTAGTCTTTATATTATCATTTATTTATAATTTAATTTAAGTTTATAATCTCACTATTGTGTCTTAGTCAACTCAGACAACATACCAGGCACGATTGAACAGCATAAAAAATAATAAATTCCCCGCAAGGAGACTAAGTCGCGTCAAGTGTCCTCTAATTTGTCCTGACTGGTAGACACGATGGAGTCTAAATTAACCTACACACGAACGTAAGATATTCGGATACTATAGAAGAATACATAGTTTTCTTTTCAACATTGTATTTTTCCGTCTATCTGGGGTCAAAAAGCTTCTTTTCACCAACCACCCGCAGCAAAGTAATGGCGAAAAAAGTTCAAGTTATATTTACGACGCGGCATAGTAAGCCAATTACAAAATACGCTATTATTCGTAGAGTGTTGTTAGTTCATATTTTTGCGCTATTGCTCTGTCAGAAGTCCTGCGGCTGGAAAGACTCCGCTGGGGGCAGCAGGGTCCTGGTGGCCGGGCGTCGCAGTGGTAGCCGCGCGCGGAGGTGCCTGCGTCTGCCACAGCCTCGTAAAACTTGCTCGCCGGAAAGCGGTAGAGCGCTTTAGGTGGCCCGATACATTCCTCGTTATCACCTCCGTCACCGCCCGCAGCCAACTTGGACCTTCGGCAAGTTGTCCGGGGGTGGGGCGGGGCGGGGCGGGGAGGGGAGAAGAAACGTTAGTTATTTGCCGGCGCGGCGGCGCAAAGTGATTCAGTTTCTTGTTTGTCCGCTCGGCCCAAGAGCCGACGCAGCTGGCGCGACCAGCGCCGCCACGGGCTCCTTGATGGAGGCCGGCTGCCCGCGGGCGTTCATTAGGGCGGCGCCAATCTCTTCCCTCGCCTCGCCTCGCCTCTCCCCCTCCCTCCTTTACATGGCGCGCTCCCGTTGATGCCAAATATTTTACTCCTGGAACATTTGAAAATCCTACGGTTTCGATCTTGCAAATCCTACGGTTTCGACTTTTGCAAATTCTACGGTTTGAATCTTTGTAAATCCTGCGGTCTTGACCTTTGAACATTCTATAGTTTCAACCTTTTAAAATCCTACAGTCCGATTCTTGATAATTGATTAATGTTGCCGCGCACGTTACCTGCTGTGGTCATTAGTCCACAGCAAGTTCGAATATACCATGTTTATCCTTGGAGGTTATGGTGTGGCTCTCGCACTGCGAGGGATTACCCCCTCCAGCAGCATCCCCATCGGATCACTGCTCCCGACTGGCTACTCTAGTATATTGCATGTAAATGCAAGTGTGTGTGTATAAAGGATGAGAAAGTATCAAGGAAGAGGAAGAAAAGATTGCACGGGGTCCATGGTCCGTTCCAACTACTCTCACATTTGCCTGGTATTGATCGGAGAAACGACGAAAAATTACCGATCAGAGCAGCCAGCCACTAGAATTCTCCTCCAGACAACGGCTGAAGTCGACCTAGCTAAGTATCAAGAGTCGAAAATTCTGCCATGGTCGGGACTCAAACCCGACAACCTTCCGGGCCAAGTCAGAGCAGCGGTAATGCTGCTCCCCAGGTTAACTAAGAGGATCGATCTTCGAAAATCCTACGATTTTGACTTTTTCATATCCTAAGGTTTTGATATTCCAAATTCCTACAGTTTCGACTTTTCAAAATTATATGATTCCAATCTTTGAAAATCATTTAGTGCCAATCCATCAAGTATCGAACATCTTTTACTTCAATCCAATGTTATGGGATTAATTTTTATGATGATTGCGCAAATTATCAATGTTAATGAATTAATATATTTCTCTCAAACAAAAGAAGATTTGAAAAGAATGAACAATATATTCCATGTCTTTCATCAATTTTAATATTTATAAGAAAATGAACTGACTTTATTTACCCTACTAAACATTAAAACCTTTTAAGGAAAAGAAACCACACAAATATTTTAGAACTAAAAAATACAACTAAATGAAATAACACACTTATATAACCGAAGAAATCTTCCTCTCACACACATTTCAGCTGAAATTCTAGTGCATATCCCAGGATTCGGGTACATGTGGCAACTGCGCCTTCTCCTCTACTTCTCCTCCCGCTTCTTCCGCCTCCTTCATTGTCCCCGCGCCTACTGCCGCCGCAGCTGTCGCCGGCGCTGCTGCTGGAGCCGCTATCTCTTCCTTCACCTGCCTCACACCGCTGCGGCGCTTGTTCCCGCTGCCACAAGTTCGCAGACCGCCCAGCTTTTTACCCTCAGCCATATCGACCCTCCCCTCTCCCTCCCGGCCAGACTTCTCTCCCCGGAAACGACTTCTTGGAGGAAGATGACGTGTTCTGGAGAAGCTCCGGAGAAAGTAAAGCGAGTTTGGAGGTGATCTTGTGAAAAGGAGTTTTACGAAGGTTTTGTAAAGGATCTGCGTTGTTTAGAAGTAGAAATTCCGAAAAACAAGTATGAACTTCAAAAATGTATTGTAATGTCAATGGGAGATGAAAAAAAGTATTTCTCCGGCGTATAAATAAATAATACAAACAAATTGTTAATATGAACATCACAGATAGCTTTGGTTTAACAGGTGCTGAACCTCTCGTATTAGCCGTTATAATGTTGCTGATGTTCAATAAAACATTTACTGAAGTTAATAATTAAAATTAAAGGGTAAATGTCTTCATACTTAACATTTACATTAAAATTATTTGTATCAATTGTTTCCTCAAATGTGCTTACACAGTTCATATCGTAGTATTTATTTATGCAGATTTAGAGGAAATGTTTTTCTCCAATAATTTAGAAACTATAGTTTACAATATTTACAAATTAATATGGAACACTATATTTTTGATTTTTTTCTTCTGCTCCTTTTCTTTAGTAATTTGAATTCAGATTTCATATTTAGAGTCAAGTGTTGATTGCTCAAAAATTAAGTTGAATGAACGTTCTCGAAATTTGGAACCTTCTGATTAACACTGTAAATAAAATTAGAGTGTTTCTCAGTGATTTCAAAATAACTGGCTTTTTTATCTCACATCGTTATTTACATGATATTAAAACCGATTAAATTGTTTTCACAAATTTTGTCAGTCTGTGCCTGTTTGTTCGGGACAATTCCTGGAACGATTTAGCTACAGTTTTCACAGAACGGTAGTGTTTTGTTGGTCATAGATTAGGCTTATTTGATTTTTCTTCAAATCAATTATTTATATTATTCTACAGAAAATGATCAATTTTTCATACACATCTACAGTTGAATTCCAAACCAAATGATGATACACGTGATCTTCAAAACAAGAGCATATGAAATATCCTACTAATTACTCCTACGAATTCTATCCTTTCCTACACATTCCAGCTAAATTTAAGCGAGCACACTTTCTATTTTCTAAAATATCTTGAACACAATGTGTAAATTTACCAAAGTGAATTTAGAGTTTCCAAAAGCCTATACAATTTCCTACTAAACGCATTTCGATTCTTTCCTTTAGCGATGTTAGGTTAAGAGTAATTAAAGGTCAAAATTGTAACTGGACGTATGCCGAAAGTATGCAACAATGCATGCTCACAGCTGCCCGTAGCAACGATAGTTGTACACCATTGATCGTAAGAAACACCGCATTGTGAGAAGGGGGCAAGGCGGGGTAGGTAGGTTAGGATTATTATGATTAATAAATACCTTCGCTATGTAGGGCACTTAGGCAAGTTCAATATCTTCAGGGTTCCACCAAATAGTCGACTAAAACAACGCATTTAAGTACAAATTCAGATAAAATATTTTTGCAAGTGGTAATTCGAAACAAAATTAAAAGACCCTCTTTTGGCGTACCATATTCACCCAGTTAATAAGTATTTATTTTCAAACTATATTTATTCATTTTCTGTTCCGAAGTTTTGTTGCATTCCTTGTTGCACCCCGAAAGAAAATCAGAATTAATCGAAACTCCCCTACGTCCTCAAATTCATTCCACCCGCTGCAACCAGCTGTACGTGGTTACCCTGAATTGCATCTCTGGATTTCAACCGCGCCTCGGCGCCGCCCCGTATAAGTAGCCTTGGGAGCGCGGCAGTTCTCTGAGAGGGCTCCAGAGCACAGCGGCCACCTCCAGCGCCAGGCTTTTTCTCCGGAGCAAATGGAAGCAGGCGCGGCGGGGCAGGCGCGCCGGCGAGGGCGGGGATTATGCAGAATAAGGTGGTGGCTTAATGCGACGGGAAGCATATTTAAGATACAACGATGAAGGACAGAGAAGGAAGAAGCGAGATAGTGTGCTACGGCGCTCCTGCTGCTGCCGCCGAGCAAACAAAAAATATCTCCAGGCACCTACTTGCCTCTGAGCTTCCTGGAACTTGGATCCTGATAAATAATGCGGGAGAGAGAAATATGGTATGTTGATTACGAAACTTTGGCTTCCAGAAATTCTGTATGGTTAACACTGGAGATAAAAAAAATTATATTAAAAAACTATAAAATAGCTGGGTAAAACTTTGTGCAAACATTTTATTACGAAAGAAATTGCTCTTTTCATTGTGTTTGAACCAATAAGCGATTGATACAAGAAAATTTACGTTCGTACATATTGTAATATTTGAATAATTTTTCGTTTAGATCTGCTTAAGTGACCATTTGTTTAAAAAGTGTGTCCTGCAGAAGCAAAAATACTGCTGTACAAAACCACATAAAAATGTTTCCCAAAAAGTAACATGCGCACTGTCGAGAACAAGAAAACATCACAAAAACGTCAACAAAAAAGTCTTCCCAAATACTGCAATAACTTAGCATAGTATAACAGAAAAAAATACAGTTATTTACACACCAACAATATCGAAAAAGTTACAGTTCCATAACGCAAGACGTGAATAGAATAGTATATTCTTCAATGAGCAAAGAATGATAGCCATTATTCACGAGTTGATGTTTACGATACGAGCGACGTAGGAGCGAATATCGAAATTTCTACAACTGAATAATAGACAATCTACGAGATTAGAAGGCTATACATTCTCTACTACTTTGGAATTGATTTTTTTAAATACTAAATGTATACAATTTAAAAGATTTTATTTTTTGAAATAATGTTATTCACATTGTAATTTACTTTTGGACAAAAATTGATTGTGAAATTTGTGCACATGATAATATTTATTATTGACGGCGTTAACTCTTGATTTAAGCCGATTTCATTTAAAACAGAATTACGATTAGAACAAGATAATTCTTGTATACGACATTCGCATGACAACTATCATAAGCAGTGTCGCACAGGATGGGTGAAATATGATCGCTAGGCGCAGTATGATAGACGCGAAATAAAACATCACATATTTGCATTTTTCGCCAAAATCGCCTCTTGTTTCATTTCGATTTTTCTCAAGTTCCTGGGTATTTAGCGAAACTCTAAGCAGCTCATAAATGACTGGAGACTCCTTTCCATTTCTACACGGATTAGAAATTAGTAAAATAGATTTAATGTGATGGTGTAGTATCTGGATATAATACTAATGGAAGTAATATTGAATAGCCCTGTTTTGGCCAAATCACTATGAACGAAGATGGTAATTTTGTGTTTTTAGCAGAATGTTTACAGTTTTTAAAGAACAATATCTTAAATATAATTACAGATATATTACGAAATGATGAATGATAGGAAAATAATTGCTAAAAACGTGCATAAAGGATGATAAAGTCAATAAAATATTGACAGAATAGAAAACCCGAAGAAAATTCCGTAGAAGAGAAAGTGCTGCACAAATATTTTTGATGAAGATTACCAGCAGGGTGGACGGAAATGGACATTTCGGTCATTTTTCATGTTTCTTTTAAAGCAACGTCGAAAGTAATTGGAAAAATAATGGATCGAATAATGTACGGTGTGTAATAGAAGCCTTTAACTTATGAAATTAAAACTATTTAGTTAAGTTGATAACGACGGGTCTTAACAAAATTCTGTGATGTGTACAAACATGAGCAATAAAAATGTTTCAACTTGTTGTATACGTTATTTAGCTCACTTAAATTACATTAACTGGAAAAGTGAACTTACAGACTCGTTCACGCCCGCATGTTTCAACTATCGCCGTTCTTTTCGCTGTATCAACGTTGGCTTTAATAATTCACGGACTATTGCTTTAAATAACGTGTATGTAAATTTACAAAAAAGTTATGAAAATATTTCATCAATAGCAAAGTATTTGTATCTATTAAGAATCTTATACTCCAAATAAAAAAAAGGTAATTTTCACTGACCTCCGATTATATTGAGAAAAATTTAGATGAAAAAAGGCAATTATTTATTATAAATAAATCGAATTACATTACATTGAGAGGTGAATGATTATGGATGGGATGATGTTACAGTTGACTCATTACGTTGAGAGAAGACGAAAATAATAAGAAAATGACCAAGAATAACTAGTAGTGCTAAAAAAATCACTACATTCTCGGCTATATTTTCACGCACAATTACGCGAAAAGTATTCAAACTTTCGAAAAATTTTACATAACCTTATTTTAAAATTTATCTTCAAAGAACAGATTACATTAAAGAAAAACTCTCTATCATCATAATTGTATATCTAGAAAGACGCTGAAAAAAAGAAGAAAGAAATCTCAGGGTTTTTAACGAACATGAGACCTGCACCATTCTCTTAAACGTTCTTTGCACTAACCAATAACATCAATTTTTCAAATAGAGCCTTTATTTTGAAAATTGGTCTTTGACAATTGTTTTTTGAAAAAAATAAGTGTTTCAAAAGTTTCAAATAAAGTACTGTTCAGAATTAAAATATTGGTTTCAAATTCAACAGGAACATGAGCAGAATCGATTGAGGAATATCAATTTTGGAGAAAATCGACCGAACTAGTGTTGTTGACAGACGGACGGACAGACATTTTGTCGTCATTCGATTTGTTGGTATCAAGGACCCACAAAACATGGATTCTGGCTACACCACGTGGTAGAAAATTTTGTTTTCTAAATTGAGCAACTGGATTTATACACTTTTTTGTTACCTGGGCCATGTAATAAGTTATTCTGCAGAAAATTCACCGTTTTTCGCGCAGTATTTCTTAACTTTCTTTCTACTCTGTAGCAAGAAACAAAACAAGACTACAAAGAAAAAGAACCAGAAAAACGCAAAGAAAAAGAAGAAGAATCAGAAGAAGACCAGTAAGAAAAAGGCGAATAAGAATAAGAAAAAAAATAAAAATAAGAAAGTGAAGAAGAAGAATTGTACATAAGTACGTAACTTATTGCGAAAGACTACACGCCAATTTCTTGGGGAGGCCAAGGGCTGGAGGAGTGAGTGAGAGATGAGAAATGAAGGCTGCTAGAACACGCCGCGGTTGTGCCCATGCAATATTCATTACAACGTAATTGTGCACACTCCATTGGAGGAGTAATTTATGCAGCGTCAGGCCGAGCACTTTCGCCAGCACCTTAATTGCTTAATGGCGATATTTAAGCGAGTGGGGAAAAATATGGGCGACATTTTACTGCTTACTACTTTCGCCGCGATAAGCGTCCTCGAATAATTCAACACAACTGTTCTGCACGCTGTTAAATTTTAAAGCTTTTATTTAATGTCATAGGAGCCGAGCGGAAACCTGCACGAATGCCAGAAAACTATATTTATTGTATAAATAGTTGTCACTTGTTTGTCATATTTAATACTCACCAATCTACATTTCAATTTAGTTCTATTGAATGTACCAACATACTGATAAAAGACCGTAATATAATGTCAGTAACTGAAATGATAGATAGTGGACATCAGAAAATTGGAGGTAACCTGCATATTAGTTGTGGTATCCGAGAAATGAAGATGCTGTATATTATTCAATTTATATTAAATGAATATTATTAATTATATCAACATAAAAGTATGTAAATAGACATACGTATAATAAATCAAGTTTATTTTTGATTTAGAACTTAATAATTGTTTCCAGGTGAATAAAAGATTCGTAACGTACGCTGAAATAATAGAACTTAATTTTTAAAATTTGACAATTGTTGACTAATTGGTGCAATAGAGGAATTTAGTCAATTTTGTTGGCACTGGAATAAAAGTAAGAATCATTTCTTTACGGCAACAGCTTAAGTGAAAATAACAACACATAAAATAACAAAAACTCTAGCACAATCACATTCAAATTTGACATGAAAATTATTTTACACCAACACAACACAATCATATTTATCATAACGGCATTCAACAGAGAACATGGTAATTCAGTCCAATCGAAAGTTTAAAATACGAACAATATTTACACACATGTGGAAATAAAAAAACACTCATTTTATGTAATGACCACTAACCGCACATATTTTCCCCAAACACTGCCGTTATCTGCCCATAATCACTCACTGGTAATGACATTGTAGGTCTGCGTCTATCAGAGCTAAATTGAGTATTGAGCGTTGTGGCAGCTTACCCTCTCCAACGTCTATTAGTGGGCTTGCGAATTTCACTTCGTGCCCGACCGCACATGTCACATACGCTCCAAATCAGATCCGATGATGTATTACGTCAAGCCTACCGAAACAGTGATCTAATATTCGTAGATAATGTATTTCATCTGAATGCACTCAGAGCTGCTGGTAATCTATGGGATTAAACCATTTTTGTGCTCACTAGATTCGAATGGTTCTCCAAATTATGAAACTATTCGTATTGGCTTCATACGTTTGTTTTACAAAATATCATAATCGGGTAATGAATGAGCGATTACAGAGGATAGACCTACACTGAAAAAGTCAAAACTAAAATGAGTGGTGCAATACTACCTGATATCTCTGATATTTGTTACTGCAAAAGATTATGATCTGCTTTCAAGTTTTTATCTAATATCTGATGGTCCTACAACATAAGATATTTTCTCGCGTATTTGTAACCGTTATGCAATATTATAATACTACATGAACTCTCAAAATTGTTTCCAAGCAGCAAACCACCTTCTCCGCGCTGAAATTCAATCTCAAGTTTTTGAAAAGACTGCGCCACTCATTTGACCCCTACAGCACTAGCCTCACAGCTAAACTCTACCGTGATACAGAAAGGCAGTTCTCGTAATAGACGTAACAAACGTTCTCATAGTAGTTTATAAATCTCTGTAGCCTGGTGCATCTTTCCGGATCTGTCTTAACTTCTTTCAAGCTGCTACCTATCGGATGCTGCTACTTAACGGACCGGCTGCCTAACGGACCTGCTGCTTAACGGACCGGCTACCTAACAGACCTGCTGCCTAATGGATACATTTTTTCACACATTCTCAATTTTAGGCTCTCTATTGGTAGAATTGAAATATGGCTTTACGAATATTAAAGAAAAGTAAAACATGGTCCTATGTATACATTTTCAGTGAAATAAAATTCACTAGTTATTTAGCCTGTCCACATATTACCATGTAATGTAATTTACATGTAATGTATTTGGCATTTTAGGGTCAGATTAATTCGACTTTTGCCAGCTAGCTGTGTTCCCAACAAGCCTGAATCCTGTAAAATAAGACGATTTGCATTAGACAGTCACAGCCTCATTCATGCCCTGTCCGGGAATCGAACCGGCTCGGGACGTCTCACAGACAGCTAGCATGCTGTCCACGTGCTGTCCTACCAAGTCCTTATACTAAATACAGTAATGCTAAAAACCGCATCACCTTCCTCACAGTTGTAATCTTCAATATAATCCTGAAAATACACCACTTGATTTGCAAAATCCAACAAGTTATGAAGGTAATGGAAGCAGAAACATCATATATAAAATACATGGTTACCAATTCTACTAACATTTGTTTCAAATTTATGAGTGCAAATTGGATTAGGAAAATACAGAACGCCAATACATTTTTCTTCAGGCGATGCGGTTGTTTAGCACTCTTGTCTGCAATAACGCTGTGTGTGCGTGTGTGCGCAGGGCGGCCGCCGCCGACGGTGAGCTGGTGGCGCGACGGGCGGCAGCTGAGCGCGCACGAGGCGCGCAGCGCGCACCCCACCGTGCGCCAGAGCCTGCTGACGGCGCCGGCGCTGGCGCGCGCCCACCTGCACGCCGTCTACACCTGCCAAGCGGCCAACAGCGCGCTCACGCCGCCCGCCACCGCGCGCGTCACGCTCGAGATGCACCGTGAGTAGCTGCGCTCGCTTTTACTCATTCATTCATTCACACAGTCACTCATTCATTCATTCACTCAGTCACTCATTCATTCATTCACTCAGTCACTCATTCATTCATTCACTCAGTCACTCATTCATTATTCACTCAGTCACACATTCATCATTCACTCAGCCACTCATTCATTCATTCACTCGCTCAGTCAGTCATTCATTAATTCACTCGCTCAGTCACGCATTCATTCATTCACTCGCTCAGTCACGCATTCATTCATTCACTCGCTCAGTCACGCATTAATTCATTCACTCGCTCAGTCACGCATTAATTCATTCACTCAGTCACGAGACTGCATTCATTTCATTCACTCAGTCACGCATTCATTCCATTCACTCAGTCACGCATTCAATTCATTCACTCAGTCACGCATTCATTTCATTCACCATCCAGTTCACGCATTCATTCATCATCACTCAGTTCACGCATCATCTTCATTCACGTCAGTCACGGCATTCATTCATTCACTCAGTCACGCATTCATCACTCAGTCAGCGCAATTTTCATTCACTCAGGTAACGCTATTCATTCACTCACTCAGTCACGCATTCATTCATCACCATTTCAAACTATTCACGTATTGTTAATTACTGATAGCTGTGGTTTAATTAACTGCTTAGAAGGAACTTATATATCAAATATTAATTTTTTTGGGGCTTTTATCGCTGACACACTGAACAGCTCAGTCACGGCATTCAATTCATTCAATTCAGCCAAGCACGCATTCTATCACTCAGTCACTCATTCAATTCCTCAGTCCTCATTCATTCACTCAGTCACTCATTCATTCACTCAGTCACTCATTCATTCACTCAGTCACTGCATTCATTCACTCAGTCACTATTCATTTACTCACAGTCATTCATTCATATTTCGTTCCAGCGTCTTGTTTCGCCGATTCAATACATTGCGTTAATTATTTAATTAGTGATTCCAGGCGCGTCCACTACTTAATTCATTAGTAGCGTAAGTATAGTATGTATTTTCTCCTTGGGAGGTGGCGGTGATCTTCCGCCAAAGGATGGCGAGATTCAGCGCCGAACTCTCGTCCGTTAGCGAGGTTTCCCTTAATCAGTTATCTCTCACCAGCGGGGTACCGCCCTGGCCGGGACAAGCTCTATCCTCCTGACCGGCCTCTCAGCATGTGTGCTAGTATTGTGCATGTGAGTGTGTGGGGAGGATAGGACAAGGACGGAGAAGGAAAGATCGCGCGCGGTCCGTGGCCCGTTTGTCAGGACCTACTCAGGACTGAACTCATGAGTTCATTAAACAAGTTCATTCGATACTCGTACAATTTCATTAAAAAAAATTCATTATTATAGTTGTGGAATGCATTTACTTATTTTACCCATTTGTTCATTTCTTCCAGTATTCATTCACTCATTTCATTTAATATCGATATTTTCATTTCCACTTGTGAGCATTTACTATTAAGAAGACATATTCACTCATTCACTTCAAGACTTTTTTAATTCCATGCACACATTCCATAGAATGCAACCCATTCACTCATTCATATTTATTCATTAATTCAATGAATCTTGTCATTCATTTATTTTGAAAACTCATCTTTTCCTTGAATAAACATTTTATTCGCACGTAAAATCATTATTGTATCAGTACACTTGTCGTATGTTAAAGGTCTTAGTGCCCTAGTTCATGTTTGACAGAGTTTTGAAGAAAATTGATGACTGCCTCATAACGTGAGCAATAATACGTATGCACTGCCACATTACAAAATACAAAAGTAACATTAGAAACTTCAATTAATCTTTATTTACTAAAACACTGTATAGTCTATATATTTACCGTCAATGGCTGAAGAGTCTGTTTTGAATAGAAAAAAATAATATATTTCTTTATTCGTTGAAAAGAGAATAATAATTAAATGCGTCAAAGTTTGTTTTCAGCTGACACTAATGATGTATTAGAGAGTACACCTATACCATATTACATAAGGTGGATATAATTATTTCGAAGATCTGATTAAATTTATTATATTCATTCTCTTTCTTTACTTCCACATTTCATTTCTTCTACATTTATCCTTTTGATGCACACACTTATTTCTTGCCAAAACGCATCTTCTGGTATTGTGTTATATGCCATTAGGCATTTAAACTGAATAGAATGTTTTTGTTCTGTGTTACAATGACTCTGTGCTATATTACAGGTGCCAATTACATGTTAGTAAAAATGAAAACATTACAAGATCGTTTCTACCAGTTTTCGTGCAAAAATAAAAGTTGTTAATATCTGCTTCAATACTTTGCATGTAATGCATTTATCTGTTTTTGAAGATATTTGTCAATACGCATCAAAGGAAATATGAACTGTTTTTCATAAAACAAATAACACGAACTGGCGTATGGATGAGTATAGAAAGCATTTTGAACCGTTAAAAGCTATCCCGATTCAACGTATTACATTGGTTTCGTTTTGCCCTATCTCATTATTTTCAAATTATTTGAATTGAATGTCCATATTTATATATTCGATAGTTCATCATTTTTCTGCTCTTGACTGCATTGTTGTCGTTTCTTGTATCGATTGTAGCTCTTTTTTTTTGCTTCATCTTCTATTTGTGATTCTTCCTTCGTTCGGCAGCGTTGTGCATTTTTTCTTATACTAATTTTCTTCTTTCCTCTTTCTTTTCTTCATATATTTTTCGTTTCACTTCATTCCACGGGCACATTTTTTTTAATTCAACCCCCATCGCTCGCCCTCTTTCCTGATCGCTGCGAGCCGGCATTCTCCAGAACTCTCGATTAAGTGCCGATCGCTCTCCGCCAGCGAAGCGCAGGGTTTTTCATGCCACCTCCAGGCATCCCATCCTCCCGTTTTCCCGTCCGCCCATCCTCCCGTCCGCCCATCCTCCCGTCCGCCCGTCCTCCCGTCCGCCCGTCCTCCCGTCCGCCCGTCCTCCCGTCCGCCCATCCTCCCGCCCCCACACGTCGCCCTCCTCTTTTGCGACCACGAGCAAACCCAGGCGTCCTCCCGGAGTGTGGTGAGCCTCCTATTAACTTCACACCGCCTGTTCCCTCCTCTGGTGCTCCTCCATGTCTGCCATTTCTTTTGGAGTGTCTTGTGACGTTTCTTCAGTGATTTTTCTACTGTTGCTGCTATCTTCACTCTTCAATTTCATTGCGTTTTTCTCTCATTCTATTCGATGGCTTTCTTTCATTTCTCTTACTTTATTTCTCTTTTATTTCTTATTTTAATAAATTTTCCTCTTCCTTCTGGTGTTAGTCGTCCTGTTTTCTATTCCCCTTCTCCCAACTAGAATGGATTGTGCTTCTCTAGCTCTAACGCAAGGGAGAGTGGGTGATCTTATTCCACTTCGCGGGCTGGCGCTCCTGCTGTGAGGCGCTTCGGCTGTTTCTGCGTTTGTTTCTGTGTTCTTCCCCCTTGCCTCCGTTTGAATATGGGTTCATTTTCCTATTCGAGTAGTTTGGGTCATCTCATTAATCTTCTATTTCCTTCCATTTACATTTTATTCTTTCTACCTCGTCCGCAGGCCCAGCACTCATTGTCGCACGTGGGCATTTGGAATCGCACTCTGTTTGTCGAGGGCCATGTGGCTTGTCGCCTCGAAGGGTCGCGCTCTGTGCTAGTGATGCAGTGATCGAAACACAGATGCTCAAAAATAAAACACAGATAATATGGTTCGAACACAAACCGAGATTCAATAAGTTAATATTTCATATTTTAACTTTTACAAAATCATGATGATGGGAATTTTTCAACCACGAATGGAACGTTAAAATCTTAAAAACATCTATGTTCAAATATCTTCGAATTGAATACACCGTTCTGGTCCCGACAGTGGCAGAATTTTCTACACCAGCTAAATAGCTACACTAAGTAATCAAAAGTATCCGGACACGTCGAAAATGGTGTTATGGCATGGTCGTGTTTTTCAAGGATGGGGCTTGCACCCCTTCTTGTTTTGTGAGTCACAATCTTGGCGCAGGCACTGTTGAAGAGCAATTTGGGGATTGTGACAGCATATTTCAACACGACTGAGCAGCTGTTTATACTGAAAGGTCAGTGGCGCAGTGGTTACACGACAATTACAAACCTGTAATGGACTGGTCTGCACAGAGTCCTGACTTCAATTCTATCAAACACCTTTGGGATGTTTTGAAATGACGACTTTGTGCTAGGCCTCACCGACCTACATCGATACCCCTCCTCAGTGCAACACTCCGTGAAAATGGGCAATTATTCTCCAAGAAACCTTCCAGCATCTGATTGAAAGTATGTGTGAGAGTGGAAGCTGTCATCAAGGCTAAGGGTGGGCCAACACTCTATTGAGTTCCAGCATTATCGATGGAGGGCGGAACGAACTGGTAAGTCATTTCCAGCCACGTGTCTGGATACTTTTGATCACATAGTAGCAGGACAATTTCAGCCGCACTATGGATGAGAATTCTAGCGGCCAGCTGCTTCCTACTTTTTCGGGTTTTTCCGATCTACATAAGCCGATTGCCGGAGCAATATTCTAGAACAGTCCACGCGACTTAACTATTGTGTAAGTGTGTGGGTAAGCTAGGAGTGACCCTTACTTACACATAAACTTACATGCACTACACTACCACTCTCTACACGTCTACACTACCACTGGAAACCAGCCAGGAGCTTAGAGTGTGTCCCCTGGGGATACCTGGTTGGTGAAAAACCCGCTAGCCGACATGTAGGGCGGCACCGCATCTCACCATCCGGTGGGGAAGATTACCGCCACTTCTGCGGAGAAAGAACAAGCACTACACTTGGCGGACAAACGACCTTAGCCGCTGGCGCGCCCGTAAATAGTAATCAATCAATGGATGTCGCATTCCTTCTGTGTGCGCGGCGGAGCGTGTGCAGTGAAGCGGCTGCCGTGGGAGCGCAGGCGGAGGCGACAGCCGGCAAGTGAAGTCTAGGGAGGGGACATTTTGGGCATCGATCTTAGTATTACGGCCTCATCTGGGTTTCCGGGATGGAATATGTTTTAAGATTTCAAACTATTTCACGTATTGTTTAATTACTGGATAGCTGTGGTTTAACTGCTTAGAAGGAATTATATATCAAATATTAATTTTTTGGGGCTTTTATCTAGCTGACACACTGAACACTTGATGGCTCTGATCTGTGGTCAAAAGAACGCGAGACCCTCCGCGGCAACACACCCATGAGAGAGAAGGGGCAAACAAACATGCCTAAGGAGGAACTCGAACTCGCGACTCTTCGGACCGAAGCCCTGAATCGGTACACGCTATTAGCCACCTTGGCTCAAGTATTAATTTTTTTAAATTTGTACTTACATAGGAAATTGGGCATTGAAAAAAGTACTCTAAATTATGCCCAAGGAAATATTCCACCTTCAGTAAAAATTTCATCAAAATTTGTTCAACCGTTCTTGGAAAAACAAACAAAATTACAATTACAATTTACAAATGCATGTTTTTTATATCATGTATACAACCAGATGAGCACATTGGCAATTATATTGAAATCTGAAAAGTTATTTTAATTTTATTAATACAGTTGGTTGGTACATTGGCCGACAAATTAATCCAAATTTAGCGGCACGCTTTACTCTCTTTCGCTGCTATTTGAAGGCATTTGAAGAAAAAATCATACACTTCAAACTTCCTGCTTTCAAGATTTGCTCGAATTCCTCGTGCTCAAAAACCGCGCGAATTCTTTCTGAACTGACCAATACTCATTTTTGTACAAAGCTCTCTAAAATCGCCTTTACACTGCTTCGAAAAGTCACCAATAGATTGCACCACATCCTGCGCGGACTCGACGAAAGATTTGCCCATTGTTAGTTTTCTCGGAATCCAATTTTTTCCTCGTCAGACGCGACGACCCCACATTGTTAGAAAATCAGAGGAGCTGCGACCGAGGAGCTAAGCAATACACATATAGGGCGCATTGAAATTTGTGGTACGTCGGTAGCAAGCAATTATTGTGTAGTTTCTTTGAACCAGCGGTCTGAGACGAGCAAAAAAACAACAGAAAGCACGAATGATTTGAAATTCGCAAGAAAAGCGTTTATTTTCGTCCAGTAGAGGTAGCCATGACCATCTCTTCAATGCGCATTGATTCTTACGGCAAAGCAATAATCTTTGTCAATTAAATGTCGCTTTTTCACGAAAACTCTCTCGTCTGATGAGAATCCAGAAGGCGATGCATAAACGTTCTCGTCGCAGTTTTTACAAATGCTCTTTCAATTCACCTACGCAATATTTTGCAGTCTCAACACACGTTTATTATAGGATTTGAGGTTTTCACCCCGTTTTGGCAATTTGAACACTGTTAGTCGGCGCAAGCGGCGAGATAGTGAGCTGAGAACGCGAGTGGCAGCTTTGAACGCAAGAGCAACTTACAAAGGGAGGTCGGAAAGCAAAGTGGCTTTAAAAGCCTATATTCAGTGAGACTATCATAACATTCAAAACAAAAATGATTGCCATAATTCCATATTTATCGGCACAAAATCATTTATTATTTTAAAAAATATTTGTATACCTCAAAAGTTAAATTATCTCCTAAAGATGGCAAGTTTACATCATGCACGAGAAAATGTTTACTCTTAGAGTATACTCGTTGATAGCGTTATTTTACATATGTTTTTTTTCTGTACAGAATCACAAAGTGAATAAGAATTGAGCTACACGAAACAAATTTTAAACATCTCTCATTTCCTACTACTGACACAAAGTTCCACGACTCGCAGTTCTGACTGTCGAAATGGACTTTGTAGTGACCGTTTGAAAACCAGTAATTGCCACTCACTTTAGTACACTGTTACTCAAAATGAAAAACCGGGAAGCGACGCATTTCACGGAAAGTTTCAAAATAAATTAATTACATAAATTTGCAAAGGCAACCCGACATGAAAGGCATTTCTAACTTTAGGTCTTTGAATCTCAATAAACAAACGTTTCGATTGATGGTTGCTATTGGACAGCCACACAGGTACCGGGGGGAAAAATCTCCGCAAAAGCAATTATCTCATTGGAGTGCTTTTCCTAGTGTTCCGCGGCTCCCGTGGCGCGTCGCTCTGGTTCGGGCACTCGGGGCGAACCGTCACGTGACGAGAGCGCGCTCTCCGGTAATGGTTCTCGCTTGTTTCGCAAAGTGCTGTTGCGATAAAAAGACGAGCCTCAAAGAGTATATGAAACACTGATCACAGATTTCATTTCGTGATAGGTGGTGACAACCTATAAAAAATCCGTTAACGCTGTTGAATCTACAAATGATGATTTTGGATAGTGTATATTCACTAAAACTAGATTATTAGTTGAATTAAGAAGCATAACTGTATAAAGAAAAATAATTTATCTTGCTGGAGAAGCTACACCGACACGAAGTAGTGAAAGTCTAGTACAGTCTGCTTAATACATCACAAAAGTCAAATACGTGTAGATACTCATTATCAAGCCATCTTGTTTATACAATATAATCACTCTAGCGGAACCCGGCAGACGTTGTTCTGCCCTTCATCTTCCTCTTTCTCCTTCCCTCTTCCCTTCCTTTTCTCGTCCCGACTCTCACCGTTTCTGTTCTATCTCTCTCTGTTGCTCTCTCTTCTCTCATCTCTCTCCTCTCTCTCTCGTCTCTCTCCTTCTCTCTCTTCACCCGTAGGTTTTTCCTCTCTCTTCTCTCTCACGGTTTTTCTTCTTCCTACACCGGTTTCTGTTCTCTCTTTTTAACCGTTTCTGTCCTTTCTCTCTCCACCGTTTCTGCTTCTC